>VZUI01000385.1:0-73666 GCA_013401135.1 Cettia cetti | reverse complement strand
CTGACCATGGTGGAAGCCACCACGGGATGGCTGGAGACATATCCTGTGCCTCATGCCACTGCCCGGAACACCATCCTAGGGCTGGAAAAGCAAGTATGTCAGCTGTGTATAGGAGTTCTACATGCTCTATTTCTTACTAATATTTAACCACTAAAATACTTGAAGAAATATTTAGGATTAGGAAACATATTTTAACTAATAACAAGGGAAATAAGTTGAACAGTGGAACATATTTACAGACAGTGAGATTCACTTGTGTGTAGACTCTCTTGATGAATGCTGCAGCAGTACCAATGTCTTTGGAAACTTAAAACTGGAGAGGAGAAAGCATTTCAAATTGTGTTTAGGGAATAATTTTTCATTAGTGGTAAGATGAACTGCATTATACCTTGATGGAACTTCCACCTATGATTCAAATTATCCTAAAAACACTCCTTGCAGATATCAAGTAGATGTAAAACACCACAAAGTATTGAAGAGCATTTGTATATGCCATGCACAATCTTAGTTTCTCTTTGTTTACATTTTATTCTATTTTATATAAACAGAATTCTTATTTTACAGTCTATCTATGAAGACAAAACTGCAGTTTTTTATCAAATCCAATCCAATAAATTCTTCTTTCTTTGTCAGATTATAAATTTTAATTTTAAACTCTCTGTTAAACTTCGTTGTTACATATAAAATAGAATCTAAGTTTATGACTAAGGTAAGTTTTAATTCAACATACAAGACCCACTTTTCCAGTAGAGTATAGTATTAATGTTTTTATTAGCTTTTCCAAGTGTCTGGCAACAGACCAGGGAGCACTTCTATATAAATTATAATTTCTGCCATTCAGGCAGTTTTTCCTATTTTCTTTTGAGCAATGATTTCAAGCAGAGTGAGAGATGAAAACAAACTGTTTAGCTGCTATAAATAACTACTAACTCATATTGGTAAATGTTGGGGAGGAAGGCCTTACAAATATGATTTCCTAGCAAAAGATTCTAAAAGTGTAAAACCTGTAAGTGAAATAGAATTGAAAGCAAGCTTTGAATTGTAGGATGCCAAGCTGGAAGACAGTGATTAAGTTAGCTGAAGGCTGGGTGTCTAGTGATTGAGCAATACTCCTTGGAGACAAAGGGATGCCAAGGGGGATGGGCCCTGCCATGTGGCAGGGAAAAGGTGACTTTTTAGGTTTTTAGAATGTAGAGTAGTACGGTAATGTAGTAGTTCTCATAGGTTGTATGTAAATTCTGTAGGTTTTGTACCTTGTACTGGTTGGTTGGTGTTAACCAGAATATTCAACACAGAAAGAGATAAAATGTAATGTAAAAGGAAATTCGCACTCTTTTGGGCATGCTTTGAGCTGGGGCTGGCAGCTCAGGGAAAGCTCTTGTACCCACAACCTATGCAATAAACCACATTTCAAGAACTGTTCTGCTATCCAGAGATCTCTCTCGTCACCGCCACTGAGCCACCCTAATAGGTAAATTAGATAAATGTTTTGTTCTGAACTACACCAGTGAGGCACGGCATAACAGAGTATTTTAAGCTGATTTATTAATCTGAAATGTGGATTTAATTGAATCTTTATTTATCTATAAAGCACTCTACAAAAACCTTTTCCCTCAATAATCTTAAAGTAACAGTGTCAGTAGCAGAGGTGGCAGTCATGGACACATGAGGTTAACATAATAAACTAGGTTGACTTTATCAGAGGAAAGAAGTATTGTTTTAGTAATGGCCACTGAAACATGCAGTCTTACATGCTATGACATAATTGCATTCTTGCAGCTGGACAGATTTTATTATCATTAACCCTTGTTTACAATTGTAATTAATTTTCCTTCTCTCAGCCAAACCTTGCAGCACATGGAAACACTAGAGGTATTGCTTATAACCGGACTATAAAAATTATTATCATACAGCAATGAAAATCTTACCAAATAAAATAAATTATTTTTAAAGGGGATATCTTTTTGGCAGCTTCTCACCTTTCTAATTAGATAGAGATTTCTGAAATTCTGAAAACCACTTTCTCAGCTAAAGGATTCTGAAACCATATATGCGTCCTTTCAGTGGAAAAAGGATACTCTACAAGAAACAGGGCATAGTGCAGAGTGAAGGGAGAGCCTTTTCAGTTGCTATACCGGCTCTCACTGCCTGGCACAGAACCTAAAGACAGAGGGATGCTCACACACATGAAAGACAGGAGAAGAGACAGTCCCACACCTTGTGTTATCACTAGGTGTACTTGCCTGCTGGAAGGTCTGTGGCTTTATGGAGCTGTAGCTGACATCTCTTCCTCTGCTCTGCCATCATTAGGTAGGTGACAGATCCATGACTCCTTCTTAGAGAGGTTGTTATTCTCCTGGATCATTGCTTATTTTATTTCTGCATCAAGTCTGCCGTTCTTTTTTCCACTGCAGCCTTGTATCCTTCCTAGAAAGCCACCCTCAATGTCCACACCATCACCTGTAAAGGACTGCAAGTTTTATTGAACTGAAATGACAGTGCCAGAAGAAAGTCTCTTGATCATCCCTACTGACAGTTCAGACTTCTCACCTCTTCAGGGACTGCCAGAGATATTCCCTAATGCTGTGCTCAGATTCCCCAACAATCCTGAATCTTTTCTGTTCAGCACTTGTGGCAAGCAAATGTATTCCCTAGAAACACCAGCTGAAAACGCCCCTAAACCAGGACACATGTCCTTCTCAGTACATTTTCAGTAGCATGTTTTCCATGTTTGGCCTTATGATTTTGCATGGCAAGGTTTTGGTAGTGGAGTGGGGGTGGGCGAGTGGGGCTCCAGGGGCCCGTTTTGCCAAGCAGTGGGAAAGTGCCCCCATGTCTCACTAAGCCAGTGCCAGCCAGCTCCAAGATGGACCTGCCGCCATCAGAGACACTGGTAGTGCCCCTGGGATAATGCACTTAACTGGAAAGATGCTACTGAAACAGTTGTAGACAGTGAAAAGAGCAGTGAGAATATGTGAGAACAGTAGCCCTTTGGACACCAAAGTCAGTGAAGGAGAGGGATGAGGTGGTCCAGGCCTGAGGACTGAGATTCCACTGCAGATTATTGTGGAGCCATTTCCTCCCTCTAAACCATGGAGCCCCATGGGGAAAAAATATAGTCATCTGCAGCCCATGAAAAGGACTCCATGCCAGAGCAGGTGAAGGTCCAAAGGAGGCTGTGATCCCTTGAGGAGGCTGCAGGGTTGCTGGGTGGGACCTGTAATCCTGTGGGGGACCCATGATGGATCAGTGAATCTACTTTTGGGATTTGGTTTGACTTTACATAATCCTACTGTGATTTGGTTGCTAATAAATTGACTTCCCCTCATTCAATCTGTGTAGACCAAGACAGGGAGTGATCTCTCCCAGTCCTTAATCAAGGAGCCTTTTCTTGCATTTTCTGTCCTCTGTCCAGCTGAGGAGGGGAGTGATAGAGTGGCTTTGGTGGGCATTTGGATTCCATCTGGGGCAAACCCACCACAGGCCTCTCAGTAGCCCCAATTCCTTGAACTCATATAGTCGTGTACTGTGTAGCTTCTAGTGTTAGATATGAACCAGATTATACTTTTTCAGCATAGTATTTATATTCCATAAGGCTGTGAATTTTTTCCATAGCTAAACAGCTAAGCACTCTCTTTGTAGTTCTTTCCAGAATATGTTTCATATTGGGCATTCTGTCTGGGACAACATTCTACAGTTTGTTTTTATTTGCTCTGTCCTCTCCTCAGCTTCTGACATTTTTAGTTTCTAAGTTTATGCATTAGTAACAAAACCAAGATGTCAAAAATACATTTCAGTCTAGAATATGCACAACTAGAAACATTTCCATTGTTATGGGTTTTTTCAATGGAAGGAAGAAATATTTTCAAGATGGGATTAAAAAACCCAGCAACAAAACACTTTTTGACATTAATTTCTACTTGTAGGGAATTTGCAATAAAATCAAAGCAATCATAGAATCACAGAGTGTCTTGGTTTGACAGGGACCTTAAGGATCAACCCCCCTGCTGTGGACAGAGACACCTTTAAGTAGATCAGGTTATTCAGAGCTCCATCCAGTGTGGCTTTAACACTCCTGGCAGTGGGACACCTGCAAGTCTGGGCAGAAGTGGCAAGCTGTAATTTTTTCTCTCAGATAAGAAGTGAGATTTTCCTCTTTTCTGATAAGTTTTGTATTTAAGAGAAGTGGAAAAGGAATTTCTTCTTCATTTGGGCACATCCCAGAGCATCTTAACCACATATATCCCTAGTTTGTTGTACGATTATTGCATGGATACACAATAGCTTTATAAAAGATTTTTGAGAGTTCTGGAAACAGGGCAGTCTAGGCTTTAAATTTTGTTTACCAAAAGAAAATGGACTGATTCCCTTATTTCAGATAAGTTCAGATAAGTTCAGATAAGTTCTGTATACATTATATTACCCCCCACAAAAATTACTTAGTTTGAAGAAAAACATCATTTATTCTATTCCTTCTCTTCTGTACTACTCTTTCTGTCTGTTTGTATTCTGTACTTTTTTCTATCTTCCAGATTTTTTTTCTCCACAGGACAATTCATACCCCTAATAATATATGAACTGGAAAATAGTGTTTCAGTTTCAGAGTTGATATACATAGTTTGCTGGGCTCTTTAGTAATAAGTCTGTGTACATGTTCTGTCATAGGAATTATTATGAAATGATTGTTTCCAGTGGACCTTGCTAGTCTTCAGAACATCTGTTTCTTTCATAACACCCACATAAGATTCTGTCATGAATAAAGAAATCTATATGATATCTAAGTTATGCAGGAACACTAATCACAGTCTATTTCTGTGCTTCTTAGTTTTAGATAGAAACAAAGACAACCACAGTAGCAGACATTCAGTGTCCTTGCAGTTTTATTCCATCCAAGATCACACTTATGTGGTCCATTTAGATGTGTGAAGGTAAGGTCTCAGGAAAAACATTCAGAGTCTTCATTGTCACTCTTTTGTGTTTCCCACAGGAGAGCAAAAATTTATGCAACCTTATATGAAATCATTCTCTATTACCACATCTGTATCCCTCTGATCAGTACTGTATATCCTTCATCAATGTCTCTCAACATGAAAATCTTATCACTGCTCAAAAAACACACACATTTGATGCACTTTAAGATAGCTTATTTGCATTTTTTCCAGACACAGTGCACTGGTAGCTCATGGTCAGCTAATAATCTGAGGTTTTGTCTTCCTCTCTTTCCAAATTATAAGATCTCAGTTTCTAGTAGAAACTGTTCTTAGTCCCCTAGAGTTTGACCCTGGCCCTTGTGCTATGGAATAATATTCTACTACTTCTAGCCTCATTTATATCAATAGAAATGGGCTGAAAATATTTCCCTGTGGAGACTGGGTTTCCTTTTGCGCAAACTTTATCAAAAACAAGGAAATACTTAAAAAATTTGTTTTGCTTTACATATCAAAATTAATTTGATATCACATTTGTTAATTTCCTCTATGTGTAATTCCAAAATTTGCAAGGATCATAAAGGCATTATAAGGTTTTGGATTAGTTTAATTATCTAGACTTAAACCCATATCTTCTATGCCTCCCCCCAAAAGCCCAGTATTTTTTTCCCCCTAGGACTAATTTCAGAAATACATCTTGAGAGGTTAGCTTAATTCACATCATATTGAGGATGGTGTCAGCAGCAGTTAGGAGTGTTCCAGTGTAAATAAAGCTGAGTTGCAGATTGTGGAACAATTGTGTCAGAAATTTTAAATAAAAGACTTGAATTTTTACTACGAACAGTGATTCATAATAACCCCCTATAAACTTGAAATATTTTGTTGGCTTTTAGAAAAAGCAGAAGTCAACATTAAGTAGCTCCTTCACCTGCCTAAATTGGCAATAATGTGTAAGTGCTTTTTCAGGGAGGCAGATTATTTGCTAGTTTTATCTGTACAGTGAAATTATACATCTAATTTCCCTTAAGTTCCCAAGCTATAATAGCTTCCATTAAAAACAATAGTTTAATATATTGCTTATTTGTAACTAGAAAGTATATATACAGGGAAAACTCTACATCAGGGAGCAGACTATATCTAGGAATTACAACTATCTTTAGAAAGTTGGAACATTTTAATTTCTAGTAGCAATTCAAGCAATCCTTAAACTTTGTCTGACCCATGATTTCACACAGTTTTAAAAAGGAAAAAAAAAAAAAAGGCTTATCCATGAACTTGCTAACACATTAATCTTTAACTACTACATAATTTGGGAGATAACTCTATGACAGAAGGCCAAATAGGAAGCAATTAGTGTGATAAGCACAGAAATTTTGTCCTTTAAAGCATCTACTAATGTATTGCCAAAATACTGTTTCTGAACAACAGTTTGATAACAGTTGATTTTATTTTATTAATATTTTCAGAGGAAAACATTGCCAATAATGTGAGTAATAAATATATTCACCATAAGGCATATTTAAGGATATATGTATTGTTAATAGTCACATACCTCATTGTATGCAGCATTTCCAGTTACATTACTGCTTGTTAATAATATGAAAAAATAATGCCAAATGTTCTTGAAGCAAGTCAGTCAAAGTACAGTTCTTTCAATTGTACTTTTCTTTCTCTGTTTCTTATATCAATTATTCTTAACTCTTTGTCATCTCAGTGTAATTTTAGAGTGAGTTACTATATGCAAGAAAAGAAAATCTTTGTCTCATTGCTCATCTTTAGGTTTGAAAAGCTTACAGTTAAATTTTTCATAGTTTTTTTCAGCTTTCAATTCTGATCTGTAATGTTGACAGTACTGGAATATAAATCATATGTAATCCACAGAGTTCAGCTATAACCTTTTCTGTTGGAAACAATATTTTTTTAATTCTTTGGTCCTAAATAAAGTAATGCTCGCAGCATTTAGGGGGGAGTTGTTTGTTTTGGTTAGTTGGGGGGTTTTGTTAGTATGTGTTCAAGTATCTTACTGCCGTTTATATACAACTGAGTAAACCCTTTAGCAGAAGCCATTCAATTACCTTAATCTTGCTGTGTTGTAAAAGGAGGTCAGAGCTAAACCTAGAAAGGAAACATAAATTTGCTTTCCACTCAAGCTATATTTAAACACCCATGTGGACAATATTTTGTCTGTAGCTATGTTTTTGTGGGTTTTCTCCAAGTCCATTTAAAACTATGAAGAAAGAGAATTTCATCTGCTATAGTCTTATGCTATTTGCTGACTACATGGATTTAGTTCTTGTATCATAGTGGGAGGAAAAAACAAAAACAAAACCAAACAAAACAAAGGTCAAGGAATAGTTTATCTGTAACGTGTTAATCTACACTTTAAACTGGATGCTATCTCAACAGTGGAATTTGCATAGGGCCTGTAAAAATTCCATGTAAAAATTCCTCAGATAACAATATTACCTGAAAGGTAAAATCATTCAGGATGATATAAGGATGCATCACCAGCCTCCAGCCACCTGTCCTCAAGCAGCAGTTGTGTGTTCAATAGTGCAGCAAACTCATCAGCCGGTTTCTAAATAAGCCAAGGAAAAAGAACTGTTCCTTGAAAAATATAAAAAGCTTACAGGATTCCTTCCATGCTTTGGAAAACCTGTTTCTTAGAATAATTAGCAGCATATCACAGCGTAAAACTTGATCTCTCCTAGGTGTTTGAGCCATTTGTCAGATGTTGAAAGACTGAATAACTTTTTGCATGTAGGAAAAGTCACTGCAATGGAACAGCAGTCAGCTGGACTGTGAGCAGTGAAGATACAACACTCACAAAAGAGGAAAATTTTATAAAGGTGCATGTAGAGCCAACAGCAACAGAAAACTTCCCCAAAGAGAGATGAAGACTAATGAATGACCACTTTATAATTTTTGGAAAGATCTTTCAATACAAAAAGTAAAGAAATAACAAAGCTAGAATTACAAAAACAAGGAACCTCTGTAAGAATAACACAATCATGGCCAGCTAGTGACTATGGACAGAGCTGGAGAGAAAAATTCAGAAAAGGCTCTGTTTTTGGTTTGGTTTTGTTTTGTACTCTGGGTGGGGAGGACAGGAAGTGGGAGGGAAAGAGGGAGAGAGGGAGAGAGGGAGGGGAGGGTTTATTCACATGATTCCCACTGTAAAAAAAAAAAAAGTTTCTCTGCCCATTGCCCCAAGAACAACAATGTTATCACAGGAGGGAAAAAAAACTAAATAAATATCTGGAAGGGTCATCAGTAAGGAAACAAACAAACAAACAAACAAACAAAAACACAACAAAAAAAACCACAAAAAAACCCACCCCACCTCCCAAAAATCCCCAAATACAAACAAACAAACAGACAAACAAACACCCCAAACAAACAAACAAAAAACCCCCCAAAAAACAAAAAAGAAATCACCAGACAGAATTTATTAAAAGATAAAAGAGCACTTTTGGGGTCCTATCAACGTCATACAATGTTCAACAGAGATTCTAAGCAGCAGGCATCCAGAACCCATGGACATATCTTTAAAGCTGTGTGTTTGTGTCACTCAAGAGAATAAAACCCTCACTCCATTTTATTATTTACTAATAGGGTGTTTTGTTTGCTTCATGTTTTTAGAAGAAGACACTATACTTAAAAATACATTAATTAACAGAGCAAGATTTCTTCTTTTAAAAAGATAATAATGAACTGAATATTTGGGAATGTTTAGTGGAGGATCAGCACTTTCACAGTAATGAGTTTATTCTTAATAAAGTCATGATTTTCATTATATTGTAAAATTATATTCTTTTTACCCAGATAGAATAACCAAAAATCTTCAAATTGTGAGTTTGCTCTTAATTGAGGGAGTAAAAATAAATATCTTTGCTAAACAGCAGATGCAGATTTCATTATTTATATCTTGATTAATGTCTGTTTACTACAAATTTGTAAAATAAAACCTCTTTGATTGTGGCTTCTATTAATAAACCACATGAAGCATTCTGTAACTCTTGAAATGCAGACAAAATACAGTGACACTGCTCTTTAGGACTGGGGAATCAATGTCAGAGTCTCATAACTATATCACCATGACCACAACAGCTACCCTTTGTATCAGTCCCTTCTACAAAGCTGCTATTAAAACTGAATCAATTCCTTAGAACTCCTTAGCAGCTGAGATCTGCTTGGGTGTCCCTTTTATGTTTTTCATCATTTATCCCAAATTGTTGTATACCATCAGCAGAACAGAAATGAGAATGGTGAGCTTGTGAATTATTTTACTGTTCAAAAAAAGTGTTATCTGAGTTCAGGAGGTGTTATATCAGTAAAGGGTGATGAGGCTGATGTACACAATAGCGCTTTTTCCTAATTCAGCAAACAAAAAGACAAACATATTCTACTGACTGCCAGATGATTCCTCTGTGGTATTCTCTGTGAAACAAAGAATGTATACAACAGAAATTGCAACAGTTATTTTAGACTGCAATGCTGGACATCCAAGGATGGAGGGAAAATTTTATTCTTATAAGACAGAATTGTAGGGAGAGAAACCAACCCTCTACATATCAAAAGGTAACAACATATGTCACTGGAAACATTAATTTCTCCTCTTTTTCAGGAACTCTCTGGTTCAGAATTTTCTGGCTGAGTGTGTCTTGCTTCAGAGGACCCACTGCGATTCCATGCAGATTTTGTACAGTCAAAGACTGCATTAAGAAACCCTTCTTAAAAAATTGTTAGTACAATTTTAACACAGCTTTCCTACTCTTCCCTTCTCAAGCAGAAAAGTGAATAAGGCATTCCACAGAATTGGTAGTTTGATATATTTATTTAATATATATAATACATGTATTTAGTATTTATTAAAATACTATTCTGAACCTATTCAGTCCCTCCTCATTTGGCCTGTATATGTCCATTTTGGGGCAGATAGAATGAAAATTGAGAACTGGATTTATAATCATTAATTACCAATGGGATTTATCATGTTTAGAAACTGTACTTTATGATAGTCTGTTTTTCAAAAACTGTGTTTTCATTTTATTTTTTAAACATGCATTACTTTAGAATTAAGGTGAAACAAAATTTTCATTTGTTAAATGAAACAGAGCTGAATCATTATCTTAAACTCTGATCACATATTTTATGAACAGATATGCTGATAAACCCTTTTCATCATCAATAATCATAACTAAGCACCATACATAGGCAGCAGCTCATTGTAAACTGGCCAAAATGAGTATAACATTAGCATATATTATTTTGCAAAAGTCTGTGGCAATTTTTTTGCAAAAGTCTGTCCCTCATCCCAGCATGACTGAGCACAAATATAGCAAAAAATATGATCTGTACTTATCTTCTTTAAAGCATGTACAACTGGCCAGCATTTCCACATAGGAATTCATCTGTTTCATAAACCCATGAGCATATGAAATGGTGTTTTCAGTTTCATTGAACTCAGAAGTTTTATATAATTCTAAATGTAAAAAGTGCTAAGTATTAATCTAACAGATAAGAAGTCAGGGAAATTGCCTTCATCAATACAGACAAGTATCCTAGTACCCAGAATAGTCTAAATACTGGGCACGAGTTTGATAAAGATAATTTTCCTACTAACAGCCTTTTAAACAATATTTTATTACTGTGCAGCCCAAGTGAAGCTGATAATTTCATAGCTCTGAAATATATTACAGAATTTACTTATTTTTGAAGTACATCTATTGTTTTCACACAGGCTATCATTGTGTACAATGGTATTTTCTGTAGGCAAAGCTTGAGACAGACACTACTTAACAGATTCCATACTAAAATCTGAGTAGATGTTACTGGTCATACATTGCATGCTTGACCTCTGTTATCAGTTTGTTGTAATGGCACGTTATTACTTTGTGAAGGAATTTTCCAATTTTTTTAGGAATAACTCCAAATATTTATCAAGTGTTTTATGAACTAAAGCAAATCCAAGATAACTGACAAAAGACTTTATTTTTAAATTACCTTCAATAGATTACAAGCTACAATTTTAAAAACACAAAAGCCATGCTTCAAAGAATGGAATTTTTAAATTTAGTATTGACAGCTAAGTAAATCAGTTGAAAATCATAAAAAAGAATGTAAGCCAAACAATCAAATTTGAGCATGAATTGTGCTTCTTGGACTTGCAGTTATTTATTACTATGTCCTTCTAAAAAATTACAAATGGTTCATTATCTTTACTTTTTCCAACTATTTGGAGCTTTTAAACTTGTGAATTATTGCACATCAGCAAATGGGAAATAGAATTTATGGCAGTCAGAATTCAGAAATTCTTTATTAATTTACTTACATCTTTATTGCTTTTCAGAATTGTGTCTTCATGGCCTTCTCCTATCCTCTTTCTTTCCCTAGTTCTTTTATGAATGTCCTATTAGCCTATATAAAGAAAAATATATGGAGGACTGGGGGAAATACAGGTTTTAAACCAATAGAAAGATAGAGCTTTTTAAAAACTTCCAGTGAGTTATGGAAGAATATTAATAAGTTTTATGGCTACTATAGGATCGTAATATTTAAATCCTTTCAACAGTTGGAAGTACAGAGTAAACAGTGGGAAAGCAAAGCTGAGATGATTGTATGAGAGATTTGTTCTGTATTACACAGCAGGTGGAAGAAACTCTTTGATTATAGAAGGCATAGAAAACATGACTGAATTAAGTCTAGCTATTAAAAGTAACATCTCTTCATTTCTTTTAATTCTTGATCAAATCAGTCTCTGCAGATCACTTCCTTCTCCTGTAAAGCTCCATAATGTAGAGATAATGCAAAGATATCCAGGAGACGCTTGATTCTCTTTGAGCCACAGACTGGAAGAATTTAATTACTGAGAGTTACACATGGATCAAAATAGTACAACTAGTGTTTAAAAATGGCAAAATGGCTGTTCTCACTAAAAATGTCACTGGTGTCTAACAAAATGCTTGAGAACTATCCCTCATGATATAGTTGTGGCAAAAGTCAAGTTCATTGACCTCACTATATTCCTGCAGTTTTAAATGGGTCAGAGCATACATCTTCCATATTTTTATTTAGCAGAACAGGAGCAAATTATCCTACTCCACCTATGTTAACAAAATAGCTGACAGAAATGGATTTTTTTGAAAGTGGATTTTACTTACAGAGTTTCAGCTTAAAAATGTAACAGGTCAAATAGTGTATGTTGACATTAGATGTAAACAACTACTTATGGTTTATGAATACTGTTTCTTTAAAATGCTTATCTACAGTTTATGCAACAACCTGCTGCCAGTAAGATTTACCTGAAAGCTCCTTAGAAAATCTAAGAAAACAGTATCACCCATAAAACTTGAAACCCTATTAGTACAAGATGGATTGGGATCCTTACGGAGATATTTCAGAGTTGGATATTTCACCCTAATTCTTGTCATTAGCAGAAAAATGCCAAAAGGGCCTTATGATCTATGTAAAGATCTATGCAAAATTACAGCGCATATCGTGTAAATGAGATTTTTTTTCTTTTTTTTTTTTTTTTACTTACCTACCTAGAGATCAGAGGAGAAATGGAGTCTGGGAGGAAGTTTGATTTTGATTCTTTTGCTTTTCTTTTTGGTTTATGGGGATTATAAAGACATTGAGAAAAAGACAGACATGGGGAAAGTGCTCTACTAGGGAAGGAGAGCATCTCAATTAAAAACAAACAAGCGTATACCAGACAAAACAGGAAATATTAAAAGCTTCAAGGAACTTCACAATGAGTGACAGTCATTTTGCACTATTGTTTAAAAATTTATCAATAGTGTTTCTTTCATACAGAATTGAGCACAGATCTGTGGGATCATAGAATCCTGGAGTGCTAAGGGTTGGAAGGGACCTCTTCTTTTTTGAGTAATGTTACTGCACGAACCTAGTTCCCTTACTTCACGTGATTATTGGAGGTGTTTTAATGTAAATGCAGCACAGATTTATTTCTTTATCTCAAATGTCTCAAATGAAGCTTTTTCACTTCATTTTAGTGAAAATAAGCATTCAATATAATAACCAGTACCTTATATCTTTAAAAGAAATTCACTCTCCTGAACTGGCCTAGTGCTGAGACTTTGGTGACTTGAGCTACTTTATACTAGTAATATTGACTTGAAAAGGGGATATTTATGTTCCTTAATCCCAGGACATTTAATTAGCTCTTTAATTCATTTTTAGCTATAAAACATAGTTTATAAGTTTTTTCTTAAAATCACTCTTTTGGCCATGTCTGTACTGCACAAATTCAGTGTTATGTTAAAGATTACCTGCTCAACCAGCATATTTACCCAGGGAAGTCAAGGATATGGGTACAACTGTGGGCCACAGTGAAACTGGATTAGCCTGGTAATTGGTGGCCAGGCTGATTGACTCCATCTGAAGGCAGCACAAATTATCTAATTCCGAGCAATATGCTGAACTATATTACTTTCTTACACTTTCTCCAGTTCTGAGCAACTTCAGTTGGATCCAACTCAAGTCCTTGTCCTGCAGTGTACATACACCCTGAGGCAAAACATACAGAGCTGTATGACCTCCAGAGCTCCTCCATAACCAGCCTTTTCCACTGTCAAGCAACCAGCTATTTCAACATATAGCAAATAATCAGATAAATATAGAGCTGCCTTCAGGCACAGTTCCTTCTCGAGACATGGGCTGTTCTTCACTGCCAATTTTCAAAATATCCTCTTAGATTTGTGTAAAAATGAATAAAATGTATTTCATTTAATGATTAAAGAGAATGTAATTCTCACCACAGGAACCATTTTATCTCTATGCTTTCTTTCCATAGTCATATTAAACAAATATGTTGATATTCACCCACATGACGGCTTTTTATGGGATCAAATAGAGATCAAACTGTTTAAGTATTCTTGGGTGGTGTTTTGCTGTGACTTTTTTTTTTATTTACAGTTAGTTACTCCTGATGTTGTGACATGCTACTCACCAATGTCTGCTACCTGAAAATTTAAAAAAAAAATAAATTACAAAAAACAGTCTGTGACAGAGACTTATTTGAGATCATAGCCATTTTACTAAGCCTCAGAATGTTCCCCTAGTCTGTATACTTCAATCAGATTAATATTAATTTAAACATTTTAAATCACCTTTTATACAAGCGATACGCAATTTGACGTAATTAATGGCCCTGCACTCCAAAAATAGATATAACAATTTTCTAAAGTGCTTCTCGTATTAATAAGCTGATAGATTGAGCCTATTATTTGGCATAGCAAATGTTTTCAAAACTTTCTAAATCCAGATCAAAAGTCCAATGAAAATATATGTCCACCTCCGAACACCAAGTAAGTAGGTCTAATAAAAAACATTCATTTATTCCACTGAGTGTTTACTTTTGGCTGGATCTGTAGACGCAATTAAATTATTGGAATGAAAATCCAGGTCCTCATTGCGTTGCGCTCCTGCCTCTCCCAGTGGAGGTTCTTTTCCTTGCATAAAACAATTAAACTTTCCAAAGCAAAAGTTAACGTTAGGGTTACAACGAACAACCCAGTCAAAATTGGAAGGTCATCAAAGCACGATATGTCAGGATAGGAAAAAAAAAGATTTTGATAGGTTTAAAATTTTAACAAAATCATGTCACTATAACTTTTGATGAAATATCTTTTAAAGATATTGCAAAATACAAGTGGATAAAATAGAATTATATGAAACTTTCAGGCTTCATATATTAATGTCTGTTACTATGAGAGACTGTTTTGTTAAAATGCTTTCAGCACATTTCATGTTTTTAAAATTATTTTGAAAAGCATTACCTGAATAATTAATTCATGACTATTGTATTTAAAATAAATAATAAGAAGGACACATTTACCTAAATCTTATATTAAAGTTGTTGCCCATTTCTTTCAATTAGAGGGCATCTTTCCAACTGATATTTTTGAGAGGTTGTGAGATTAAAAAAAAACTGAAGACAGATAGGCATTCCAGTTATTAGTCACCTTAGCCTGACTAGGGAAACTTAAATATTATAATTCTGATGTAGAAAATTTTATTCAGAAAAATCAACTGTGTATTTTACTTCAGGAAGCATGTCATGTCTGTTGGTTAATAAAGGAGCTTGAACTGTAAGGAATATCTAGTATTTCTATATGTTTCAAGAGTTTTATCAAGATGTTTTTAATGTTGACAATCTAATTATTTTGGCCAAAAAGGTCAAACACAATCTAAGAACAAATGTATGCTCTGCTTCAGTGATCTTTGTAAGTACAATTACTGTTACATTTTGAAAAATAACCTCCAAACACTCTTAAAATCTGCAAAGACAAAAAGGCTACAAAGGATATAAAATCTTATGTATTATGGATGTCTTTTGAGAAATAATAGCTGTATTTACGCATAAATACACTTCTCATTTTTTGACAATTTTCTTGACATGACAGTCTGATAGATTCTGAGTGGGGTTGCTTGAAAAATGTTCTAGTGAAACCCTTTCAGGCAAATGCTTTAGTTTTGAGGCCTTTGTTTAAAATATGTAGTAGATTGGTTTGTTTGAAGGGTCATTTATTTTTGACAGCATGTGTGGGAAAGAAGATCTTACGGCATTTAAAGACTCACAAGTACTTGGGTTTTAAAAGGTCTACTCAAAGAACACTGACTGTGTATCCACCTCTCCACCGAAAAAAATTCTCTTCACTAAAGAAGATATTCTTGCAATTTCATTACCACTAAAGTGGCCAGGAGGATGTATTTCAATGAAGAACTTATGTTTCAAGATTGCCAGAAGCCTCAGATTTTGATAGGAACCTCTTCCAAATCTCTCATCATCATCAATTATGGGATTTAAACTGACATCACTAAATTTTGTAGTAGTCTCCCAAACTGCTCCCCTGAAAATATTCCCTTGAAATAGGAATATCTGTATGTTCAAAAGAAAAGCTATGCAGTTTTCAACAACAAAAAAACCCAAACTTGTCATTGGTTTAGTACATACACTACAAACTTACTGAAAAAAACCGCCTAGGATCTTTGATAGATATGGGCAAAGGAATTAGATGCAAAAAATGAGAGGTTTTTTCCTTATGTGCACAGTTTTCTGTGCTGTATTTTACTGCTGTAAGAAGTATATATACATTTACTCTCTTTCAGTCTGAACTTATGGGTCTTGGACACAGGTAAGCACCCCAGTTACAGGACTTGATGTAGATACTGTGGTGTTACCACTCTGGAGGTTCATGGATCACCATCCTGCTCTAAAAATGCTTCTAATTCATTCATAGAGTAACATGGCAAGGAGAATTTCCCCCAAATTTTTACATGCAGAGGAAGTGCAAAATGCCATTCTTCATACAACAGATGGCTAAAGAAAACAGCCTCTTGGACATACATGACACTAAAAATATTTCTGCCTCATTTTTTTTAAAAGAAAATTATGAACAAACTAACACATCTGATTCCTTCCTTAAATGCTATCTGGCTTAATACATTGCAAGTATGGTGGGGCAAAATGGCCAAAAGTTAAATTCTCTGCTTGTTTTCTTTATAACTATGTGTGTTGTTTTTCCATGAAATCAACAATTCTGCTTAAGTGGTTTTCAACAATTTCACTTCTGTGTGCATTCATGCTGTACCCAGAGTTCAGGGACTCGATGTATCCCTGGAACTAGCACTCAAGCAGAAACCATCTCTCACACTAATTTACTCTGTACATGTCACTTCCTCCTGTCCTCGGTGGTTTTTTTGGCTTGAGAAACCCATAACATATTATCTTTGGCAATTGCTCAGGAACCATAAGCAAAGGATTTATTGCAGGTCTGTCCCTTGGTATTTGAAATTTGCATGTTATTCCCAATCTTTCCATTATTGCTCAGAACAGTTGCCAAAATAGGAGTAATGTTTAAATCATCAAAAATCAAAGATGGACCCAAAGCACGGTCAAACATTTTTCTTTTTTCCTGAGTTTTAGGGTTGAAATGTCATAAGATAACAGCTCTAATTGGGTTCTCAGATCTAAGCATCTCTCCAAATACAACTATGACTAGGAGTCTCACATTAGGTACAGAACTTACTAGGCTAGAGAAGTCTTGATCTTGTATGCATGCAAGGCTGTTTGGATCCAAATCCTGTGGAATATACTACAGCTCTTGAAAGTTTTATTTAAATTAAAATTTTAAAATAGGATAAAACCCAATACATTGATGGTGGAGAGTGGATGATCAGACCAGATGACTTTTAGGGGTCACCTTTAACCTTAAATGTTCAGTAATTTACTATTGATACGTAGAGGATTTACCAGTGGATGTTTCCAAGTATTGTTTCTAACCCTGTTAGTTTTATGCAACAGGAGCAGGTCACAAAGATAAGTAGAGATATATGCAAAATAAAGATATGTACAACAACATTTTTCCTATTAAGTCAAGAGGCAAATGGAGAAGCCCTCCCAACTAGTTGTAAGTCTTTAGAATTTCTAAATACCTTCTACCTTCTACTGGTCACATTATTATACCTTTGAACTTCAGTCTCATCAAAAAAGCGTAGGCAAATCATCCACATTTTGAAAGAGCCCATTATACTTTGTTACAATATAAAATCCTGGATATAACTGAAATATGCGAAGCAGGTCTAATGATCAAGATAAAAGATAATAGGTTTCCAACAATGTTAAATTGTTCATGTATTTTTTTATCTGTAGAAATTATGTTTTCATCACTAACTTTTGATATTTTAGCAATTTTACTTTCCATTAATTCAATGTCTACACATGTAACCACAACCTGTTATTAATTAAAGTCTCAGTGAAAAAACTTATGCAAGCAAGTTTTCATCAGGCCTAAGAGAAAATCATGAGTTACACTGTCTCATTCAAGTGTGGTAATTGTCCAAGTTTTCTGCTTTGATTGAATCTGTTGAGTTAGTTGGGTGTTTCTACTTCTGACTGACACAACAGAACTGCTTTTCTTTGAAACTTAGGATCGGATCGTGATCCTGTCATAAACTGGAATGGCTGATGTCTTCACATCATGATTCAGCTGGTATGATAGGCTTGTACATTTAAGGTTCTAGTTCTACTATTCTGTACAGTCACCCCTGTTACACTGGTCATAATGACATCCTTGGGAATCACAGCAGACAAGGGGCAAAAATGTGTAAGGGTTTTTTAAACATGTTGTGACACATTTGATTCTGCTGCACATATATAATTATATATATATAATTGGCAAAATGTTGCATCAGCCAAACATGAGAAAAAAGTGTTGGCAATAAACAAGAACAGATTAGGATGATCAAACTATATTTACACAGTTTTCTCCTAATCCTTTTGTGCAGGTCTTCTTCAAGAGGGAAATGAGGCAGAAAACATGGGTGCACAGACTGTGCCTCCTATATCAGAAGGCCACAGGGCCTGAGCATTATCAGCAGAGCTAGGGGCTGGCAACAGTGTTTAATGACATCCCCAGAAAGGGCAAAGGGATAAATCAAGTCCATCATTCCTCCAGGATGTAAACTGGTAGCCCAACAAGCAGACACTTGAGACAGGATTGTGGCTGATGCGGCGTAGATAACCTCTGGGCTGGAGACAGCAATGCCGCTCAGAGCTGAGGTGAAATGGAGCTCCTGGGACCATGAGCAGGGTTGGGAGTGCTCAGGAAAATTAGGGCCTCACTGTTGACTCAAGGCCCTAACAAATATTTCCCCGTTTCTTGTGTCTAGAGAGGTTTTATATTCTACACATCTGTATTCTTTTCTATTTACTTAAGCAGAAAGACTATTCTTGGCTTCATCTTAGAGTTTACATTTAAACACACAGGAAAAGGTTTTACACCCAAACTATAGCTGTAAGCACTACTACAAGGTCCCCTGGTACTTTTATGGGCAAGTTTATTTCTAAATTATTTTGCTAGGTTGCTGAAATTCTGTCTTTCTCCTCTGTATGTGCTGTTTCAGCAACAGTGGCTCAACAGGCTGATAAAGCTTCCTATGTTCTGTTTACCTTGACACAGTCTAAGATTAAAAAAGTAGTGTTTTCCATAGAGAAAAAAGGTATAAAACACCCCAGATTTCAAGTAGACTGTTGTTTATAGATTTATTCTCACCAGTGAAACCTGAAGACATAATTTTTTATGAAAAATCACCTGTAAATGCTTCTTAGTTGTTAAACTAAGAACAATTTAATAATTATATTAAATGTCAAGAAGTGTATCTGTTATTGAGTTATAGTAGCATTCTAAATTTGTTTTGAACATTTCAAATGCTTACCTAATTAGGTTATAGTAAATTATATATGTAACTTACCTTTGATTCAGACACACGAACAATAGAAGTACTTTTAAAAAAGAGAGAATAACTTTTCCCATTCTTTGTTTAAAAGGTTTTGATACCTAAAGAAATTTCCCAACAACTGTGAATTTCTCTCATCTTGAAACAATTATATTTCAATTATCATGTGGGTTCTGATAAGTTTGGGGAGTCTTGGGCTTTTGTTTTGTTTTGGATTTTTCTTGCTTGGTTGTTTTTTCTTGTGCTTGGTTGGTTTGGTTTTGAGGTCTTTTTTTGGTCCCAATTTTACAAATGCATAAAACACAATAAATTTTTCATAGGACCCATAATGAATCTTTCATAGATAGACTCAAAATATAATATCTCCATTAGATACACACTGCAATACCCTATAGGAGCTCTTGAATGGTCACTAAAACTACATCTCTCCAGAATGATCTACAGGACATAAAACCTCAATCTGCTAAAGGACATGAGTAAAAAGATTCAGTGTGTGCACTTACATCAAGAGTAGTAGCCAAGGGACCTTTTAAACACATGGAAGAAAATGGAATTAAATTCATATTTTCAGGCACAACTATATTTCACTTATTCTGTGTGTCTGGCTGGAACATACAGATGACAATTCATCTGCTTTAAAGTAGTTCTCTAGAGCCAATTTGGGCACCTGAAGAGTCTCTGAGTTTTCTGCACAAGGGTGTATTACATAAAGATGTCCCTTTGCAGCAACACCTGAAGACCAGTTTGGATGCCATATTGTTTCTAAAATGGCTATTGAAAACTTGTCTAGGTACCTGATATTTGCTTCCTAGATTCCAAGCATGGAAACATTTAGGACCTCAAAAAGGGATTTCTTGTCTGATCTTTTCCACTGATTTACATTTTAATGAGTAATAGCTTCATTTTCAATAGGTGAATCAAAAAAAGAGGAAGAAATAGGCATCTTGGCATTTAAAGCGTGACACACTAAAATGTAACATCTTGTTTTTCGAAGTGTAAATTTTTGTTGGTTACAATGGATTCCATTATGTAATTAATTTTCTTAAAGAAGGATACAAATGGGTTGTTAATATTGCCAGTTCAAGTCAATCACTTTGTAGAATTATTGACTTAGTTCTTGTCAGAAGGGGTTTTTTTGATCTTGCATATTAGATGCTTTGCATCAGTGGCAGCAATCAATCTCAGATTCTGATTCTCTTGTAATTCTTTTATCTTTAATCAGCCTGGCTTCCACTCCACTGAAACGTAGCTGTTCCTCTCCAGCATGCTAAATCTATTGCCTTCTGGGGAGCTAGTATCCACTTGACAAAATCATAGTCAGTTATGGTAGGCTTCCAGTATGCCTCAGTAGAATGGTGAATTCGGTAAAATTTCTCTCCCAGAAAAGCAATTTGAATACTTGGGTGTTCTTTCCTCCAAACAGCCTTTAGCACAGTTGAGAATATTAACTATTAGACCTGTTCTGGAGGGGCAGGAAAACAAGACTTTTAATGTTATCAAATAAGGATTTTAATGAAAAGTTGTTACAGAAAAGACTTTAAATCTCTTCATGGTTCCTTCATTTAGAATGAAAGCATGATTTAATTTTATCTCTTGGGTTTCAAGTCTCTGCTGCTAATTGTGATGTTCCTATATGACAAATTGTAATTGAAACTGTATCAAAATATGGTCTAATACTAACTTCTATGTCTTCATTCAAAGTGAGTCAACCAAAGTTAAATAAAATTATTTTAAAGTGTGATATTTATTTTTTCTGTAGCCCCAGAGAATGTTGCTTTGTCATTATTGGCAACAGTCACAAGCTTTCTATGGTCATTTGGGCTCCTCAGTACAGGTGCTCAGGACTTAACTGGGCTTGACCTTGTTTTTTATCTTACTTTAACTGCTGTCCTTCTGCCAAGTGCCTATCACCCTGCCTATTTTATCTAAAAACTTGTGTATAACTTACGGTGAAGGTGTGACAAAGTCCAGACAAGTTGACTGCAAAGCAAACAGCATCCTTTTGCTTCCTCTGAGACTGAGGGGAACTATTCCAGTCTTTGAGGGTAAGAGCTATGTAGGAAGCAGCCTGTGTGAATGAGAAATATGTAGAGGAAGGCTCAGGCAGCACTCAACAGTGTTGTAGAAAAAAGTTTCTACATCACATTCCTCCCAGAGAGGAGGACAAAGTCCTCAACAGGAGCTCCCTGTAAACACCTGTGTTCACTTTTCCCAAAGCTTGTCTCAAGTAATTAGGTTTGGAGTGAAAGATATTGATATTGGAGTAGGACCTGTTTACTAAGGCTCATAAAATACCCAAATCATATAAAATTTGGTAATACTGGTGCACTTGGTCTTGATTTCATCTCTCATTGCTGAACAGGGTTCGTCAGTGTAGTCGGTGTTTAGTTACCTCTCAGATTTCAGGTTACATGACAGTGGCTTGAAAATATCTCATTTTGTTTCCCACAACACATTTATTTGTTGGATTCATATAAGTAGTAATATCCTAGACAAAGTTACTTTTGTAACACTGGCTCTGGCTTTGGACACTAATAATTTTCAGCACTATGTTGTGAACTAAAAAAAAAAAAAATTTGGTTTAACCAAATTTAGTTTGGTTAATCATGATTCCTCAAACATCAGTTTCCCTTTCGGTCTCAGCCTTGTCTTCAGTACTTGTTATGGAGAAATCCTTTTCATTCAAGGTCACAAAGTTAGTTTTCTAAATCCCTTGATATTCTTTTTCCTTTTATAGCTATATTGTGTTATGGACAAATTAACAACTAATCAAAGACAGATAGTGAAAGTCTCAAATGAGTTAAGATTTTGGGATTTTAATTAATTTTGACAGGTACTTGAGGATTATTATTTTTATTCCTCCCTTTGTCTTCAGATATCTGAGTTATGAACCAATATTCTTTTGATATGTGACCTATATATCTGTTTATACATTTAAAGATCTAAGTATTCTTTTCTACAAACGTCAATCACCAAATGCAATACTTTCTATAAGGATAAAACTACACCATGCAGAAATCCAGAATACAATTAAAAAAATATGTCAAAGATTATCAGGATAATAAAGGATGTATAAGAGCCATGTGCACTCTCTCTCTCTGAGTTTCACCCCTCTCATAAATTGTCTGCATAATTTTTATGAAATTTATACTAAAATCTTACCTTCTTTTATTAAGGCATCAGTGGTTTGTTTGTAGAAGAAAAATAGCTGTTTTCCATGAAACTGTAACTGCTGAGATCTACATCAAAAGCTGCCAAGATTTTCAATTTCAAGCAGCACTCCACATTATTGTTGTGAAACTGATAGTTTCACAACAAACAAAGACAAAAAATATGTAAAATAAAGGGCGGCCTCATCTATTTGCAAACTACAAAAACAAGAACAAAAGGAACAAACATCTATGAATAGCACCCGTCCTATAAATACAAAACCTCTGTTTGTGGGGTTTTCCCCAGTCATATGGGTGGAATCAAGGATGCTTTGGGGTCACGTGACCCAGTGATAAGATTTGATTAGTGTGAGATGCCTCTGCCCAAATTAAGGTGCAAACAAGATCATATTCTGAAGTCAATGACATAGATTTTATTTAGCAATAAATGTAAGGCAGAGGTAAAGACATAGAAAAGGGGATGGGAGGTGAGAGAGAGAGAGAGTTTGAGATATCAAGAAGAGAGTCACCACCTATACATCCAGCAGAATTCTTTTGGCTCTTTGTAGTCCTGAGTTTCAAGCCTGAATGTTTTCATATTAAGAAGGGTTCTTTCCCAGGCGTTCTTCTGGTAAACAGAAGAACAGTGTTTTGTAAATGTAAGAATGTTTACATTCTTTCTTATAGGAGGGACCTTCTTTTGATGTCCCTCTGGGATTACCGATTGGTAAAAAAGTTTACCTTTTGTGTTACCAATCAAATTGGCCTCTGACATTCTGTATAAAAAAAGAAGACATCCCACAATAAAGGGAGAACCACTTTCTAAAAAGCCTGCATCTGTTTCCTTTGATGTCTCTTGCGACAGCTCTTCTTCAGCCTGGGCTTCTCAGTGGTGAAGGTCCCAATGTAATCCAAAATTTTCATTATTTTATCACTGTCACGTTAGCTAATTAAATGAATTAATGTTCATTGGCTACACTGTTCTGTTGGTTAAATGATTCCTGCTTCTAATGCTCATTATTCTCATGCCCAGTCTTTCTCTTGAGTCAGTGGGCTCTGAGTTGGTCACTATCTCGCCTTGCTGGAATTAATTACTTCTTCCCCAGACCAAGCTGTTTTCAGCACAGTTGCTGAGTTGTGACCCATAAATTCAGCATTCTTTACATCCACTATCAGTGATAGATTCTTCTTCCCCAGCTTGTTAACCTTCCCCTCCGAGATAACACTTGGACAATAGTACGATCTTTTTCTTATCTCAAGTTCCCAGTTGGGTCCTTTAAGAGATTTGTTTTGATCTCACATAAAAAGGGTTTATTCAGGGTGAGGGAGTTATTTGGGAAAGAATTTTATTGGAAGAGAAAGAGCAACTGTGTGGTACTTTCACCTGACAGCTTTGTCATTTTCCTACTTGCAGCTGCATGGAAGGTAAGGTACAGAACGAGCAAATGTGCTGCCTTACTTTGTTTTTCAAAGTTCCTTATGAAAATACCTATTCCTGAGAACAGTTTTCAATTGTAAATGTCTTTCTTTCCTCTTGTAGGTGTCATCCCAACACAGGCATATTTCTGATGCCTACTGTCTTACATAAATGAGAAGTATGAGTAAGAATAAACAATATGTTACTGTCAAAATGTTTTTCAAATGTCTTTCCAAAGCAAGATTTAAATAGAGAGGTTTGTCTTTTGAATACTGTGTAATTATTGTTGTTTGGTTTGCATTTTATTGTGAGTGAAAAGTTCTCCATCTCTACTTTCTAGACTGTATAATCTATAGTTATATAAAAATTGCTTATTTATGTAATTCAGTCTCCATTTAATAATTGGTTTCACATTTTTGTGCTTGATACAAATAAGTATCACTTAGTCAGAAAGCCACAAAATTAAAATTATTTACAATTTATTCTTAATCTCTTTAGGTTCACATTAGTACCAGTAAACTACCTCTTTATGACCTAAACGAAGTTTATCTCTAAATGCTAAATGCTAAGTTACATCTTCCTGGTTCTTCTGTATCTTTCAGACACCACTCCAAAAAGACCTTCTAGCTAAAATATTTAATAGTTTGCATCTGTGTCATGAGCCCCTGCATAGCATCTCTTCTCCTGAGACCCTGTACATACCATTTTCCTTTCTTTACTGCTATTGAAAATGTCTTCTGTCCAGTAAGTCTTCAAAGCTGAAAAAAGACATTGATTTTCAAGGCAACTTGTCCCCATCAGTCTCCCAGATGATTTGTGCAGCCAAAATAGTAAAAGTTACTTTTGTAACAGTAGCTTACAGCACTTCACACACTGAACTAGGGCAAGAAGACACTAAGTATTGCATCCTTTGTATGGATTCTCATCTTCTGCAACAAAAATCTCTTGTCTTAATTTCCCCCCCTCTTTGAACCAACATTTTTGAGAGAAAAAAAAAATTACTTCTGATAACAAAAGGGGTCTCATTTTAATATTTTTCCTCATGATGTCCTCAGAAACTCTAATTTTTAGAAGTTTTTAGTTTCCCAAAAGAGCCCTGTAATAGTAGTAATTTTGAGATTTTGAGTAATTTTAGACTTCTCCACATTGATTCTTCACTGTTTCATATTAACCTGCCAAATTCAGCTATGGTGAAAAGAGCTCAAGGGACTTCATTGTACAACAGGATTTTTTGTTTTAGTGTTACTAACATACCATTTGCTAACATGAATTTGCAATCTAAAAAATATTTGTTTTGCTCTTCAGATGTGGAAACTTCAGATTTCTGTGGTGTCTCCATGGGTTAGGATTTTGGTTTCATGCATTATAAGTAAATTCCTCACTGCCTATTATGATTTATTACATTGAGAGGTGTTGAAAGTTGAATCATGAAATCTGAAGTCTGGATTTGGACCAAAAACACCACAGGCATGTATTTTGCACTAGGGATGCTATGAAAATAGGCCATTCTGTTGCCAAACATATATTAAGAAGTCCCCCCCAAAATGTTAACTGTCATAATTTCAGACTCCAAAGGTTAAGAGCTTCTATGCTAGCTATCAAGAGATGTTTAACTTGGAGCTTGCTTATTTTACATAGTGCTTTGGTTGTCTGACTGTCTGTTGCTCTATTCTGACGTATTTCCATTGTGTAAAATTCTAACATTTGAGCTATAATGACAACCAGAGTAACACAGTAAATAATGACTAAAACAGTTGTGTTGGGTTTTTGTTTTAAAATATTTTTACTGTTTGAAGTAAAATAAGTAAATTATTTCTTGCATTTAATTAAAGGTTAAATAAAGCAAAAAAATATTTCAAAATGCCACACTGACAATTATTCACTGCCCTCATGTAGGTCTATATCAGAACCACAAAGTGTTATTTTTAATACACCCAGAAAAACGTATGATTCATTCCTTAGTATTAGTGCACCACACTATATAATTTATATGGATGATACATTCACATTTCAGCTTGCATGTCTAGATATTTGGAAAACACCATATGTTAAAATTTGAAAAATAATTACTTTTCTCACACAAATCAATTTAAAACTGTTGAAAACTCTGTACAGTGTTTATTGAATTATGAAATAATTTGACTAGCAAATGCAATACGCATCACAGAGTCAGAATTACCTGATAGATTTTATAGATAAGAAAGTATTCCAAATACTAATGTACCTCAGGCACTGATTTACATTATTTGTGTAGATAAAAAAACAAAAAGTTGTGTTAATTTTCCAAATTATCCTGTTCTCCCCTAACAAAATACACAAGTAAGATCTAAAGCATTGCTGTAATTTTGGTAGTTGAAACTTGATTAATTTTGTTGTTCTAAAATCCAGGACACAAACAGAAACACAATTATTACTATTCACATGAACTTGAATAACATCGTAAAAATTAAAGGTTTTAAGATATTAACAGCACTTGTGGTAGAAGTTAGGAATCTAACCACTTTTAAGAATGAAGAAAAGAAAACCTTCCAATAATTTTAAAGTAGAATAGTTTCACAAGAAGACTATTTATAAACTCCTCTTCCTCCTTATTTTTTTTTTGGTTTAATTTTATAGGCTTCTTTAAAAATATTTTCAAATTTTATTTTCTACATTTACCATTAAGTTTATTGGATCTGAAACAGAAGTGGGTTTTTTACCCTTTTGAAATTTACCAATAATTAAATAGAATAAATGTTTTAAAGTGTAGTATATTTTAAGTGATTACTCTGAATGATGAAATTAAAGAACTGTTGAAAAAAATCCACAAAATATGCAGCAAACTTCTGAGATTGTGGTGACATAGGTGTATGCTGTGGAAAGGAACTGAAGGACTAATACTTTGGCACAGTTCCCATTAAAAAACAAACAAAGAAACAATAAATTGAACCCAACACAGAAATGCAAAACTTCTGACCACTCTGGTCAGTAGCAAAAGATACTTTTCATTTAGAGAATAAGTATGCATATAAGTGTGTGTATGGGCTGGAGTGCACGTGTGTGTCTTCTTTCAATATTTCACACCTGCATGTTTTACAGAGATGTTTACTTGTTAGAGTAGAAAGGATATTTGGGGGATATTTTGATTTTTTAGAAAAGAGACATTTACTGGGAAAACAAAAATCTAAGAATCTTTGCAGATACAGCAGAATATCCACATATATTCCTCATTGAAAATTAGATTCTGAGTGATTGACATCTGCATGTTCTTTTGCTTTTCCAAGACAAATATACTGTTTTACTGAAATAGCTTTAGGAACCTAGCATCACTTCTGTACAGCTGAAATCTCTCATGGAGAATTTTGGTATTGGGTACTGAATTATGGGTAGAGACCTAGAGGCTGCATTGGTACTAATAAATTAAATAACTAGAAATGTCATCTAGCACTGGAATATGACCATTTGTAGTTTTAAATTAATAGCATGGTCCTTAGCAGACTTCTGGCCCATGTCAGCCACCATTCTCCCAGCAGTTGCCAAGTACAGCTACATTGCAAAGATCATTCCCAGCAGGCAGCTTGAATGCACTGACACTGTTGTGAGGGCCAGGGCAGTTTTTAGTACCACAATGGGCTACTCACAGTCAGCTGAGTAGCTGTGAGTACCAGTGAGAACCAGTGAGCACTCCTGGGCATACCTGGTGCCTGCTCTTTTAGGCATATACTCATTGTCCAAGACAAAATCATTTCTGCTCCTTTTGTCAATCCTCAGTAGTGCACAATATGTGTCTTCATCAGGTAAATAACCGTCATTTGCTTACCATGTACATTAGTGCAAATAGAAGGATTTTGGTTATGACCACAACACACTGAGTTGTTTTCACAGAATCTTACCATGTAAAACATATTAATTCTGGTAAAGCCTTCTCTCTGTTTGGAATAATTGGTTTTTTCACTTCCTTACACAGCATCTACTTAAAAAGCAAATTGAATCACTGCTTGTTAAATCTATAAAGTAATTGAAGAAAAATTACTGAAATTACTTACAGATGAATGCTATAGCTGTGAACTTGCAGCCCAACACCACATGCATTAGAATATTCTCCAGGGGCAATTAGGTCTGGGGTTGATAGAAGTGCTTCCCTCTCCTCCACTGCCCTCCTCTGGTTTTGGAATTGGTTGGGGTAATGATGTTTGGCTTTATTTAGTGGTTGGAAGTGTCCATTTCCTACAGTTTTTGTAAAATATTCAATCCTTTCTGTGGTTTCCTTGGGTGTATTACCTGTTGTCTTAGTACAGGTTGAGCTGCTGTGAAGATTATGTGCTCTGTGTCTTGCCATTGTAGAAAGACACTTCCTATTGAAGGAAGAAAATAATCAGCAAAATGTATCTGCAAATACCTGCAGCACCAAACGCCTGTTAAGTCAAAAGGAACAAAGGAGGAAACATGAACACCATCTATCAAGTAATGCAGCAGCTCAGCATGCCTTTTGAATTAGGGCTTATGTGCAGGTGCACTTGAAAAATATCCTTTTCAAGCACAAGCTGTTAAAGGATGGAAGTTCAGAGGCCACCTGTCCTTCTGTGAGAGTAAATCTTTTCAGACAACAGCTGAATCAACTGCCCTTAGAATTCATGTACCACAGGCTCATAAATCACATTCCTAGGGAATCATCATGTTGTCACCACTGATGTCAGCCTCAATTCTCTAAAAAAATCAGTGTCCATGTGCATTCTATTACCTGAATCCAACGATATTTAATGCTCTTCAAATTAAAAAAAAAATTATATATATAATATTACTACATTATCAGGAATATATGACATTCTTCAAAGTCAAAATACACTTTATCAATTTTTCAGTATGTACCATATGTTTTATGACTGCAGAGCTATCCAATGTACAGCTTTGTCCTGACAAGAATTTGTATTTTTCTCCATGTAATAACTGAAATCACGAACAATCAGAAACAATAGCAGTTTTAGTTGCATCCTGACACTTTTCATGATGACTGTGCTAACAGAATTAGTCACAAAAATTAATGAATTTCAGAGTGGTTTAGTTAAGTCAATTAACTATTTACATCATATTCTTATTCAGTTTTAAAGTTACTTAAAAGGAATTTACTTAATTCACTTATAATGAGGATCTACAAGTACATATTAGTATTTACTTTGATAAATTGTATGTGCAATAGGAGCCATAGAAGGGTTTCTACTTGTGGCTGAGACCTTCACAATTAGCAGGATAAGCTTAACTACAAGACATTAAATGACATTAAATATTATTTTCTACTAAATGGGAAGGAGCTATAGAGAGATTTAAAGCAGTTTCTGCAATGTTGTTTCAATCATGCAATTATTTAATTGGGACTAAAGGCTTTTCTTCCAGGTCCCTTCAGAATATCTTTAATAATTGTTAATATTTCAAGAATGGGTTTGCCTATTTGTTTGGGCTTTTTTTCCCCTTAGAATTTTTCTCTTTTCCAACTCTTTACCTTTTGGAAATTAACAAAAGCCCATGAAAGTGAGACAAAAAGTCTGCATTAAGGCACATTTTACGAAAAAATAAGAAGCTAAATTAAAATACTAACTTTAGAACATCATTTATACATATCATAGTTGATTATAATGTTACTGTATCTTTGCAACACCACCCAAGTTATTTTACAAAACAGAAGCATTAATACTCAGACATGGTTTTGAAATACCTGAACAAATTAATATTTCTCAAGATAGTCATTATAGCCTGAGAGTTTATATTTTTTTCCAGTTTGTTGTATGAGTTAAACAAAGTTTTTCACTTCAGGGACCAATGTCAAGGTTTTTTTTAAATGGCTTTAGGTACTCATTTTTATGGGATACATACTGAGACACCTTTCAAGTTGTCATCTTTTAAAAATCATAGCCATTAGATTGTTTCAAGCTGGACAAAAATTCCTAGGAAATTTTTCTCTCTTGACTTGAAATCTTTGCCTTTATAAACATAACAAAACTCTTGAATGTGGAATAGATTATCTCCAGTGGCTGTCTAAACACATATTACATGCTCTTTACTATAATCTTAGGATGAAGGAGTTCCAAGTATAATATATTCAAGTACCTTACATTATTCCTGATGAGGTTTCAAGACAATTATTCTGAGCAGGGAATGCCATGCTTCACATGCTCAAGATTTGGAGTAAAAGCAAGAATGCCTCTTGGTTAGAATGTTAATGTATACATTTTTTCCTACTCACTAAAAGGGAGGTCTCCTAATTACATTATATCTCCTGTTCTAACAAGTGCAGAATCTCCACAGCCAAAAGCAGAAAACTGTTCCAGCACAGTGCATACTTGAAATACACACCATTCCAGGACAGTGCAAACAAGCCTGCATCAGATTCAACACATGGAAGAACTGCAACCACTAATTGTATATCATTATAGAAGCTATATCCTGTCTGGATTTGGATACAGAGCCTTGAATCCAAAAGAAGCTGTCAGTTGTGGAAATACTTATATCAAGTCCCTGTGCTTAAAGTTATACAGGAGGTGACAGAAGGTGCTAACATTTTCTCCTCACAGGATACTAGGCCAGAAGCTGAAAATTTTGAACCTTTTTTCAATGTAAAAGCGTTCTAAAGCTGTTTGTGTTCAGCAATGAGCGTGTCCATCACTATGTTCTGACAGAAATATACTGATGTATTCTGCAGTGGGATAAGGGTGTTCCATCTACCTAAGTTTAGTCTCTTTGAACAGTTACCTGAAACAATACTTTGTGCTGTCAGTCACCAAAAACATTTTTTAAAATTTCCCCTGAAACTACCAGTTATGACCTACCTCCTTTTTCCTGCCTCTTCCTCGTGGCAAGTTGCATTTAATATGAGATGTAAGTGCCGTGAAACTTGCAACTGATCAGGCTGTGTAGCTCAGTGGCTTACTTGTGAATTAAGGTCAAAAGTTTGCAGTGTTACCAATTTCTAACTGCTTCAGAACATGATTTTTGCGACTGAGCAGCAGGGAGGATAATGTATAAAACTGAATTTTTGGTCTAAGAATACCATAATTCTGACCTGATGAAAAACCTTGGACCTTTTTTTTGAATTTCTGAGTAAAATAATCTGTATATTTTTAGACAAACATAATCTCTATTAAAAGTACGTGGAAAAATAGATTCCCAGCAGATTTATGTTTTTAAAGGATCTTCAGTGGTGTTAGTCGTAGTGTGTTTTATATTCAGCCTGACAAAGCAATGGAGCACATTCCCTGTGAACCTTTCAGTTCCCACATGTTTCTAACACGCAGCTGCATGAGAGGGAGCCTTGCTGACTATCGGTGGTGTCTGTGTGACAGGGTCACACCCTGGAGGCACATCTGTTATACCAGCTCTGAACCATGGCAGTCTGAACCATGGCAGCCAAAGCAGGGCTGTGTTCAGTTTCTCTGTGTGCTGATCTTTATCTGCCAAAGTGCCCCTTTACTGTTTCATTGGGCCCCTGAGCTGTCCATTTCTGTCGTACCTAACTCCAGCTGGGTTGAGACAAGCTGTTGGCTTTAGGAATTCCCTCTGTGTATACCTGGTGCCACAAGAGACAGCCACTTCACCCAGCAGTTTACAAGCTCTCTTGATAGATGATGCTAATATGTAAAGCCCATATGAGCTTTGTAAAGAGTTTAAAGAAAATGACATTTTTTCCTAAGGACTGTTTTGTGTGTTGACTGTCTTTTCATCCATTTTGTTTCCTAAAAATAATTTTTAAATATTTATAAAATTCAGTATGTATTCTTAGAAAGTTGAACTGACCTCTTCCTCTGTACTGTTTTGCTCAGTTTCCTCCTCTTGATGCAAAAACATCTGTGTTTTCTATAGAAAAATTTTCTATTGCATTCAAAAATTTTGTGGGACACTGATCCATACACCAAATCTATGGTTCACATCTCTTTGCTCTTGTCAAATATCAAACACTTGAGTGTGGTGCAGTAGTAAGTTATCTTTGACTGCAGAGAATGCAGCCTGTTCTAGCTGCTGAAGTGGAATGGCCTTGTTCAAGAAGAAATGAGTTGCCTGGAATGAAGTTTTGTAGAGGACAGCTATAAATATTAAGGACTATAAATTCACAGCTCTTTGCTAAAATAGGTCACGGACTTGGGAGGAAAAAAAAGTATTAAATAAGTGCATATGGAGTTTTCATGGGTTTGCAACTTGGAATTTTGTTTGCTGCCTACTAAAAATACCGCATTCATTTTTTAGTCAGTGAGATACTTCAGAGAAAAGGGATCAGAAGAAAGATTTTAGAAGTCAATAGAAGAAAAGAATACAATAGTCTAACTGTATGTGTTTCCTGAACCTCTTACACATGCTATTTCAGCAGTTATCCTGTGAAGTTTCAACTCCTCACTGCACTACAGATATAATTTTTCAGCAATTTGAATGACATTTATTTCTACTCCTAAAGTATTTTTCCACAGCATCTGTATAGAGTTGGCAGCATAGAAAACGGGTTTTCATTACCTTAACAGTTGCTTAAAAGATCACAAAGACATGACTTGGGCTGATGTGATATTTGGAAAAGAGACCCATCTTTATAAAAAAAATAAATAAATAAATTATGGCACTCACCTGAGCCAGCATAGATGTTAGAAATCACATTATCTTTATTCCAGATTAGAAAATATATTTGCTAAATGTCCTGCATGAGGTTACACCAAAAAAAAAATAAAAATCATCATATCCAATACTGAACAGTTCATGTGCAGTCAGTGAAGTATTGCCTTCAGCTAATTTAAAAATTGCATTGTATAGAATTGAGATAATCTGAGAATTTCATACACGGAGGGATATTCAGACAAATAATCAGAACAGGAACTAGAGAAACAAAATATTAATGAGATAATAAGATCCTAAAAGAATACTGCAAGGTCATTAAAGTATGAAAATATAAAGAGTAAAAATTTCTAAATAATATCAGTAGAGCTTTTCTGCAAGAGAAAATAGTCACTGTGGAAGAATGAATAAGAAAACAAAAATAAATTTTCTTGCATTTTCTTAGGAGCTAATTAAAAATATTCACTCTTTTGAGACATTTGTCCTTCTTTTCAGGACATTTGTTCTTCTTTTTTAGATGGTTACTGGTGCAGGCTGCTTTTTTGTTTGTTTGTTTGTTTTTCGCTCTCTTTTTCTTTCTGACCTCTTGCAAGAGAACACCAGACAGATTGGAACTGCTTCTTCAGAAACACTACTGAGCATTGACTTCAGTGTGTCTGGTCTCTGGGTGAAGTGCAGAACTCTGGACTGCTAGACTGGGAGTTCAAGCCTGCGCTTGAACATAAACTCCCTCCTCCTATGTTCCATCATGCTCTGCCTCTGATCTGCAAGAGTATCCAACTGAATCTTGAAGCTGAACACTTGAGCACAGGGGGAGAAATAAGCTCTGTGCTCAAGCTAAATGCTTTAGCACAGATGCTCAAGAACTGACAAGTCCTGATGCAAGATCTGAAGACAGCTGCACCACAGTATAGATATAATGAACAATTTCTGTTAAATTAGTCTTGTTATTTTTTCCCTGGTGGTAACATCTATCCCTAGAAGCTATTAGACAGAAATTGTTTCCTCAGATCTGAGTTCCCATAGTAGTTGAAAGTCTCAATACTTCCTGAAATCCTCTGTGAAATCCCAATTATATTTTTTCAAAATTCTCCACAAATTATACAAAATAAGATATTAACAGAATTTTAACAATGAAACAAACAAAAGGTCCAGATAGGCTAATTTCATATCATCCCCCTGAAATGCTAATAAATCATTGTATTTTATTTTTTAATCTAAGTGTACCAAGTTTCTATTGTGAGAAAGAAAAAGAGATCAGCTTTTAAGCATTCAGACTTTCTTATCTGGATTCTGGAAGGCAAATATTTCTGTCAGAGCATGCTTAATACAAGATGTTTTCTTATTCTTTTTCTTATTTAACCAAAACTGCAGTTCCTATCAAGGTAAAGACATCCAATGACAAAACTGTTTAAATACTTTTCTTATATTTACAGTTTGCTTTGGTTCAAGAGTATTCTTTTTTATTTCTTCATTTTCTTTCTGTTTTCCCTCCTCATAATGAGCAAGCAGCTCTCTATTAACAGTTCATTTGGGCTTAGATATGGATCTTAATTAACACAAAAATTGTGAGCAGGCACTAAATCCCTGCCCAGGAATAGAAAAGGGTCCCAATGGCACAGGTTTTCCCAGCATCAATTTAATGAACTACCACTATCTAAATAGACCAGATGACTGGGACAGGATATGTCTTTATTAAACATACTTCTCAAAATATGCTTTGTGAATAAAAAAACTAAACATCATTTTCTTTCCTTTAAGAAGGACATAAGTTTATACTAAAATGTAGAAAATGAGCCATACTGTAGTCTGTAACAAGAGCAAATGATAGAAAAGATTGTAGTAAGTTCTGACTAATAATCCAGTCTAAACACTTTTTTTCTCTTCTGAGTATAGGCAACATTAAAATTTTCTATATTTTATTTGCTTGCTTTTTCAGTCCAATTCCAATATTTGTACATAGAGTGAGTTGTATAATTATCTTCAACAGCCAACAGCCTGATGGTTTCCTCTTAGGATGGCAAGTGAAAGAAATCAAGTTCAAATCAGGAGAAAGAGAAATTTAAAGTACTGGCTTTCTATGCAAGGGACCTAAAAACTTACCTGTTGATGTCTTACTCACATAAGAAATACAATAAAGTAAAATAAATTCATTACAGGTTTGAGCTATTTCCAGGAAAAAAAAAACAAACAACAACAAAACCAAAACCAACAAGCTGACCTAAGAATGTTTCCATGAGAAGATTTTCTGTCTCGGATCTGACATTTTCTGACTGAAATTGAAGTATAGGCATGAGAAGGAATCATCTAATCTACCAGAACTCCCTATTGTATGATTTATTGTTTGTACTGTACAGAGCCTAAGTCACAAGTAAGGTTTCTTTGTGTTAGATGCATAAGACAATTTAGCTGTGCTTTCCTAAGCTAAAAATTCTTTAGATAGATAAATTCAATTTATCTCATAAGGAAAGTAATAAATTCTAATTCTATTATTACACTAATTAAAGTTAAATTATCAGTGCAAGTCACAATATTATTCCCAGTCTGAATATCCACACCATTTTTTTCTTTTTGGTTTAGAGTACTAACCCAGATATCCTCAGCTAGAAAAAAATATGCATTATTTTAAAAGTGTTGGGTGTTTCCCATCCTTATTTAACCTTCCACTGCCACTTGTTTTGTAAAAGCTCCTGATAAGCTTTTGCTGATGTAAATTGCAGACTTGTTTTTGGTAATTTGTTAAAAGGATCAGATTCTACAAAAGGAACCTGATTTGGAAAAATGTTTTCTTATCAATTCTTCTAGTGTACTCCTTTTCTTCAAAGAAAAATATTTTCTGTGACTAAGTTTGTTTTTGTAAATCAAACATACATTCTTATCTCAATTCACTTAATTTTTTCATTATTAAGGAATATTATATCATATTGAGCTCAGGCAAATCTGTTGTTTTTAACCCATTTTCCCCATCACTTCCCTTTTATAGTCAGAGAGCATGACTCTTATACTGAGTCATGGACTCCAGATATTCCACAGTTGCAAATTTCTCTCAGTTCTTGGAAATTTTGTGATGTAGACTACTTGACTGTAATACCATGAACACACTATTTTCTTTGAGTTTTCAGTGTTACGTGTAGCTTTCAATTTTTCACTTTTGTCTGCAGCAATTATGGACATTTCCATACAAATTTTTGCAAAGTATTCATCTTTTTTTAGGAGCACTGAGAGATTATAAGTTTTATCCACCTTTTCCTGTAAAGCGCTGCTGTTTCGCTGTAGGTTTTCTTGGTTTTTTATTAATTTCTATACTTAAGGAGGTTTCACTTTTAATTTTTTTCTGCAGGGTCTGACTCCTCTAAATTTCTTGATGTCTCAGACAGACCCCTCTTTGCTGGTTTTTAATATCCTCTCTGAAGTCCTGTTCTACAGTATGTCCCCTTTGTCTGAGATATCAATTCTAATTATTCTTGTATCATTTATGTTTGAAATAAATTTCTATCTTATTTTCATTCTTTAATCTCAAACCAATTGGATCAGTTGAGTTAGTAGAAAGCTTCCCTTATTTTCTAGAGGGATGGCCTTTTGAAGGCAAAAAACTCAAGGTCCTACTTGCTTGAAATGGTAGTCTTGAATTAGACTGATTCTTTGGTTACTCAGCTTAATCATTTTCAATTGTTTTGTCAAACTAATGTATATATATCATCTGTCACAACAAACATGAAATTACACTGTAGTGTCATGGCTCTTAGACTTGATTTAATTGATGCCAGTACTAGAAAAATAATCTAGGAATAAACTTTCTAAATTATCTGGATATTCATCTGCCTTTGAACTTGGGTGAAATATTGCACCATAGACATTTTTCATAATTAATCAAATTTCCCTTTCTGAATCTTTAACATCATCTTTTTTATTTCTAACTTTTTTATTTCTAACTTTCTATTTCTAACTTTTCTACAATTATAATTGTATAAACACAACTTCAGGGAAAAAAAAAGAAGTAGAGCTGCTGAACTGGATTATGAATAGCGTTTTGTTTGAGGAGATGAAAGATCTGTGAGTATCTGTGAGATGCTCATTCTACTGCATATAAGGAAAATGAAAGACATTACTAAAATGTTCAAACTGATAGTTGGAAGATTCTAACTGTAACAAACAATAAAGCTATCCCTCCCAGTTCACAGGCTTCCAAAGAGAAATAATTTCAAATTAGCAAGCATGAACATGTCTGTGTCATATCTCCATATTAGAATTCTCTGCAGTTCCTAAGGAAAAGTGGACTCCTGGGGACTTCTTACTCTGCATACTGTCAAGATTAAGTCAAAAGCTTGAGCTACAGAAACATACTATCATCTTGTTTAGCCTGGCCTTCTTAAGATATACTCAATTTCTGTGATAGAATTCAGAGCAAAAAGAATGAATGCTTTCAGATGCTTCCTCTGTTAGAGGCCTTTCTTAAATTAATTTGTGATTATATGAAAATTAGATTCCAAAAACAAAAAAAAATCTTGTCTGCTGGGAAATGAATGCAGCAGGAGCCTGCTAAACAACTTATAAAAGATACACCAAAATCAGTTTATTATACAACATGAGTCTTGCTTTTAAGAGTAAGGTACTGTGTACCTGTCCTTCTTTGAAATGAAAACAATTAAGCCTTGTAGCAGACCATTATTTAATTTATTAATTTAAATTTAATGAATGATATTTGTTCTAGATACACATGTGAAACAGGATAGACTGATATTCTCTTTTTATTCCTTGGCTAATTACAACATGATGTTATAGTTTTTAGCTGTGGCTCCCTAGAAGCATAATACCAATAAACTGCAAGCCTTTCTCATGATGAAAGGTTGATTCAGTCTCCAAACACAATCATTCCTGGCATTGTACTTGCAGACACTGCCAACAGTATCAAAAGATATATTAGTTTTAGTCTTTACTTTTTCTGCTCCCCTGGGACCTTAGATGTTTCAAACACTTCTCATTTATGCTCAAAGTAAAATTAAATTCTTTCAAAGTAGGAAAGCTGTTTAGATAAATCCACTGAGTTACCTTGTGCTGTTTTCTCATTTAGCTCACTTTTGGAGCAGTTTCCAAAGCTGTGAGCTTTTAATCCTGTAAGACTATTAAAAAGAACTGAATCTTACTTTGTGCAAAGAAGCTGAAAACACATCTCACACTGAGATTAACCTCCTGCTTTGCAAGTTTGAGAAGAATGCTTTAAAGGCAGAAAAAGCTAAACGTTTACTCAAGTGGAAATGAGAAAACAGTGCAGAAAAATCCAGAGGTGAGGAAAAGGTCAGAAGGTAAAAAAAAAAGAGGTATTTTGTTAAGATATGGCAGGTTATGCACAGCAGGATTTCCCTTTAATAAAAAATACTTCTATCTTATCTGTTCTTAAGTAATTATGTAAGTATGTACACAAAAACTTTCAGAAATTATTTATCATTTTAAATTACTTTAATTCTGAATTGGTATGAGAAATTATCACTTTATCAGGCACAGTATTTCTGCCCCTGGTTGCTTACAATTTAAAATTTTTTTTGCATGCTGTTAAGAATGGATATAACAGAATACTCTGTACCCCAAGCCAAAGTCAGCCAAAATCACTGAGGTCTACTGAACATTTAATTGCTAATGTCAACAAAAGTGCTTCAACAGGACATAATCATAAAAGTTCATCATAGAATTCCAACAGCCGGTGGAAAATGTAGGAGCATACAGAGGGCCAGAGATGCAGGTTCAAGCGATTTCTCTGCATATCTCCTGACAGTATCCTGAGCAGTCAATGACTTTGCTATGGTGTCTCTCCCACGCTAGAATTTCGCTCTTTTAAGTAAAAGTATAAACATGACAGCTGTGTTTCCAGGTAATTGTTTGATAATAATGGACTGGTAATTTTCATTGAAGAGTAACAGCTATCTGGATTTATTTCTCCTGGGAAGCAACCTGTAAGTTATTCACCCCCACTGATATTTGTATTTTTCTGTAGTTTCAATTGGATCTTGAGCAACATATGACTAGGAATATTTCTGTGCCTTGATTAATTTACTTTCAAATTCATAAGGAGTATTCTGAAGAACTGTTCTAATAGTTCTATATCTTAGAAAACTGGAAAAACATTTGGCTTTATTTTCATTCTAAAGAAATGAATATTCAGTCTTGCTTCATTTAGATTATTGTGCCAGATAATAGTCAATGTAGTTTAATCTTGTCCTATGAAAAAAAGAAAAAAAGGGTTTGTTTCATAGACTCTTATGAAATAAAAATTGGGGTCATCAGACAGTACATTTATGAGAATTTCATAGACTGCCTTTCATAGCTATTTGTTGCTGTTCATTGCAAGCGACACCCAGTTTTATTCACCAAAATCAATAAAATACATTTCAAAATGGTTACTTTAAAAATAGACGTTTTACCTTTTTACTAGAATATTAGCTTAGCTTCTGCAATAAGAAAAAAACTATGGGCTTTTTTTAATTATAAACGCATTCCAGTCTAAAATATCATTTCAAACCTGAAAAACATCTTTAAAATAGCATAATGGAATTTCAAGATACACCTTTGTATTCTAAATCTCTTTTTAAATTAGTTTGAAAATATCCATCCTGTCTTATATATTCATATATGTGATTAAACATGAAATTAATGTCAAATATAAAACAATACACAAGAAAATAAAAAATTACCAGTATGCAACTCATTTACAATAGGTTCTCTGTTTTCCTTTTAAGAAAGAATATCTGATTAATGATTACAAAACCATGTATTAAGTTAAGAGTTCTGGATGCTTCTTCAGTGAATCTAAGGTAAGTAATCACATGGGCAGGCATAAACACAGGGAGCAGAGCAGGGAAAAATCTATGTTTATGGTCTTATTTTTCTGGGAATACATAGGAGAAGTTAAAAATAAGAGTGCAACGTGCAAACAAAGAACACCTTCAGATTTAAACATGTTTTGGTTTGTGCAAGACAGAAGTGTCAAGCCAATCTGGGTGAACAGCACAACAGCAACAATAAAATTGACTCCTAATACACAAAAAAAGGTGTCATCCTAAGTATCACCACTGAACAATATTGTCCTCTCCAGCTGGTTAGATACATCAGAGCATTAACAACAGACCAGTCAAGTAATCTTTCCATCATGATCTTCTATAAATCTATCAACTATGGAAATAAGCCAGTTTGAAGTGTCTCATCATTTTAAGCAATATTCCAGGTTAACAGATCATGTTCAAACTGTAAATACTTCATATATACTCTACTGAATGTTAATCAATAGACTCAAAAAAAAGGCTCAGTCTGTAAGTTTGTCATTGATTATAAATGTCGCTTGCAGGTTCAATAAAATACTTTAACAGAATTGAATTAAATTAAAGCAACTGTCTGTGCCAACATCTCTCCCTTCCTACAGACTTAGCTCCTGATCCATTTAATGATTTTTTTCAATTACTCAGTAATACACTATGAACGCCTGGCAATCCAAGCACCTTTTTAAAACATATTTTATATTACTTTTTACTTACTGACACGTCTTCAGCAGTTAGCTGTAATGTAAGTATCCAAGGGCAAAAAAATTGAAATAACATCTAACTTTGCACTTTGCAATTTTGTGAACAGGACTAAACGCTTTTGTACCCTTTGATCCAAGTATCAGCTATCTAGTGTGCAAATATGATTTCAGATTTGAGGAGAGGTGCTCTTTGTTACTGCGCTGGAGCTTAGTTTCAATATAAACTCCTGAAAAGAGCTATCTTACCTAAATTTAAATTCAGACCTCAACCATATTTTAAGCCTAGCAAAGGAAAAGTTTCTTTCGATCACCTCATAGATAAAAAATTTATCAAATAAAAACACATTTTGAAAAGAAATAGAAGCAAATTTAATAGCAAGAAAATACTATTTCTAGAGTTCTTTTTTATGCTTAAAGGGAAAAAGTTTCCAAATGTGAACCATCCTGTACCTTATTGAGCAGATTAAGCTATTTTTAAATGGTTCTTTTTAATTACATTTGATATTAAAACCTATTATGTTGTTCAGACCGTCAGTGGTACGACTTGACAAACTTTCATATTTAGTAAGTTCTGGTGATGATTTAGCTTTAACAGAAATACTTAAAAACAGAAAGTCTGAATCACTAAAATCAACTTGTAATTCATTCTTCAATTTCCATATGTAGTCAAATCATGGAACGCAAAGAGGCTCAAGTCTACTTTTAGAATATAAGCCTGAGGAAAAACGGTATGACTAAGATGAGACATCATAGAGGAAATTGGAGAAAACATATGCGAGAGACTAACACAGTTTTTCACAGCATCATAGAGTCATAGCAGCCATGGCAATCACCTTTCTTGGTGTTTTCAATATATGCATAGCATCAGGATGAAAGAAGTAATTGTTCTACCACTGCACCAGACAAGAAAGTCTGTCTAACCGTTTTTCACAAATTTGGAAGCCATTCTCACACCTTGTTTCTAGGACAGTCTCACAATATTGTTCTCTCATCCTCTACCAGGTTCTGTAATGAAGGCTGTAACAGCTTTTTTACCCTTTCCCCTTCCTCTAGTTTTAAATATCGTATGACAAAGGGCATGCTTCATTTCCCCAAATCTTTTAATTTTGCTTCTACTTTGCTTACTTCTAAAATTGCTTTCCATAGATGAAGTAGTTGCACAATTTCAGTCCATGGGAAAGTTATTAAATTCACAGTTTTCTTTTCTCACTTGTAATTGATTCCAGAGAGAAAACACACACATTAATACATATTATCTTGTTTGCAGTACAGATGTCTGATGACGAAGTCATTCCCTATATGAAACTCCCATTGAAGCCAGTCAGAGTCATGCCTACAAGTGGACAGCAGGTCAGAAGCAGATTTACTTTCATAAAATTTTTATGCATTGACAGAGTGTGTTTACTTTTTAATACATTACAAGGAGTGATGGGTAAACCAGAAAGTTTCTCAACACTTGGAAAAACACCAAAAACTGAGGATGCTCTTTTGAACTGTATTCCAACTGTCTAAAGCCACTTGATTCTCCACAGCTGGGCTGGAAGATTTACAAGATTAGATATTTCAGCACTTCTGCTTTCTGTCCTAGCCAAGTGAAGACAGTTTAAATTTGAAAAGAAGGAGGTGGGGAAGGGGGATAGTCGAGAATAAGACCATGGCAAGCAGTAAATATGAACACGATTTTCAGACATTTGCATGTTCTTAATGTGGGTATCCCAGTGACTCTGGCCTCAGATCATGCAGCACTTGTTTTTTTGTCACTTACATAACCTGTAGAATATTCATTTCTACCCTAGGTTGTCGATTTCGATCCCAAACAATTTGGTCTGATACAGCAGGATGTCAGAGTCAATGAACCTGTAACTAGCAGACAGACTCCCAACCAATGCAGAAATGAGACCCCATCTCAATTTCATCTTAGTTCCCCTGAAAGTAAAACAGAAGAAAGTGGAAACTTTCTTCCAGATACTGGAAAATAATATGGCTACTGAAGGAAGCTTTGTTGAATTTTTCATGGAACTCACTGTATCAATCACTTTGAATCTCTCATTTTCACATTCACATATTAATCAACCTGAAGTTTGAATAAGCCAAACTGAGTCAAATCTGAATTGATATTTTAATAACCATTTTTCTTCATGACAGAACTATGCATCAGATGCCAAGTGAAAGTAAATATTGCACTAGGTTAACACTTCATTCCTAAATGATAGTGTACTGTTTCTTTGACAGATGTTAGGAGAGGCTTATCCTAGCAGATACTGATGATTTTATTCAAAACACTTACACAAGAAATCTGGCTGACTGCTTTAAAGCTTCATAACAGATATAGGAAAAGTTCCGTTAGAACAGCTGCTTTTTTTCCTCCACTGCCATAGAGTATTTCAATAACATAAAAAACTAAAATCCCAGAATACATACCCACTAATTATTTCTTTTAATACCTAAGCTCTTATACTAAATATTTTAGTGAAACTGCTACTAGCATTAATAGATTATCAAGAGAGGTATGCTTGGATATTTAATTTATATATGTTTAGTTTAAAAATAATTTTTTCAGAAAAATTATTCCAGCTGTCAGGGAGCAGCAGGAACGAGGCTGCTCTCAGACAAAGATGAGCAAGGAACCATGATTACCTTAGCACTCCAGGCTGGGCAATGATTCTTCCACAGTCCAATGGTCCTGGTCGGGGGTGGTGGCATCAACAGATCCAAGTGACGAATCCAGATAAGACAAGGCAACGAGTCAGCCTATCCAGAAAGACCAGTCAAAAATGGCAGGAGACTGGACTGGAGGCAGGACTAGAGATAAGACTGAGACAACTGAGTCCAAGCTCCATCCTACAAGTCCAGACAGGAGGGCAGAACTGTAGGTAGCAGAATATGTGTACTTACAGCATCGCTTGGAAAGTTGAGGGAGCCAAGACTGTAGCTTAAATGCAGCCCACAAATCCATAGGCAGGTCCCAAGTGAAGTTCAGCACACATATGGCCTTTTGGGACCTAGCAGTTTTCCTTACAATGCATTAAAAAGGGAAGCAAGACCCATGTCCTTGAACCCTTGTGAAAAAAGTATCTCAGTGCTGTTATTTTTCAAGGCTGGAGAAGGCGTAGTATGTGGGGTACAATACTAGGCAGCAAGGGAAGCTAAGCACTTCTGAAAAGGTTTTCTGACTCTGTCCAGTCCTCACTAACAAAAACTTGATAAGCTTACTCCTGCTGTTGCTCCAGTTACTTGATTCTACAGTGACTGAATAGGTCATGGCAGTTTCAACACAGATACAGAGCAACATCTCCTTCTAGCCTAGGTGTGGGAGAACATTTTCCCACCTAGAGCAGACAAAGCTGTTCAGGCACATTCAGAGGAAAGAAGTAAAAGATGGGATAGAAATGAAGAATAATGAAAGGAAAAAAGAATCAAATGCTGAAAATTAAATATTTTTACAGAATAAACTAATACAAGGCATAAGTACAAATCAAAGTAATGGTTTGTGAGTCCAAACCTTGCCCTAAATATCATTCTATTAATGAATTAGGAAGAATTTCTGTGAATAAATAAACTATCTTAGGATGAATTTATTTGTTGAGATTTTAATACAGTATGAATTTCAGTTTAAATTTTTCCCACATAGGTCCCTAGCTGCAATGTATCTGAACTCCCCAGTGTCAGGACATGCTACGGTTTTTCCCCACTGTGGGAGCCTTAAAAATGTTTCTTTCCTTTATTTAGTTATCTAGTTGCCCAAAACTTGAAAGCTTTTTTTGTGTTTGAATTTTCCCACCTCTGTCCCACATGGGAACTGAAACTGGCAAAAGATTTTACTGAATTTTAAAAGCAACACATTTTAAAAGCAACATGAGGGCATAAGTGTTGTTTCCATAGAAAAACAGGTAAAAATAGTCAGGTAACAATACCTAGAAAGTTCACTTAAGAATTAGCATCAAAATAGCAGTGGTTTGGATTCTTTTTTAGCGCCACATCTTCATAGGCCTGTTACCCTATTCCAGAAATTTGATAGTTGGCAGCTCGAATAAACTGTTTCTGCTTAACAGATGTATCTCAGAACACTCCTGTATTTCCAGTTTATAATGGTTTAAATAATTTTGTGGCTTTTATACATTATTGTGTATAAAAAATATCTCTATGTTTATAATCTGAAACTTGGATAGAAAGAAATTAATCCTTGAGTTTAGAAACAGGAATTGCCTGTTGCGAAATGTTATGTTCTGTGCTGTACGTATTAAATACATTTTGGATCCAAACTGACATAAACAAAGTCTGTTATTACCTACCATTTTTGTGGCTGAGTCATTACCCTTAGGTTCTTCTACCAGCTCAGTTACATAACATTTCAGCTTCAGGAAGAAAAAACATCGACCACTTGGTGTCTTAGGATGCAAAGACCCAAAATACTGAAGTATTTAGTTCAGTAAATATAATTCACTGTCTTATTTAAATCAGGCAGAATAGTGAAGACTGAAAGGATCCTAAAAGAAAAAATTATATGAAATGGCAAAAATTCTGGAAATTACAAGATTTATTTCAGCCAACTCCATAATCTTTTATTATCGTATTAAATCTTTTTATCCAAATGGAAATCGGGCCAATTTGTTATTAAAGTCTCTTAGAGTAAAGACAAAGCTTGTTTTGATTCATTCAAACACCCAGTCGTATTAGTAAGATTCCAATTGCTGTCAGGAAGTACTACAAAATTGTATTGACAACTGAATAAATTTGGGAGTGAATGGAAATAACTAATGGAATACTGGAAAATGCTTCTGCTAGATAAAGATAGGCAAAATAATTTAAAATTTTTAACCCACTTGGAAATTCTGGGCTTGAAATCAGCTCAGGATTGAATGCTTGGGCTTGGGCTTTTCTCGGGAAAGAATGAGATTAAAGGAGGAATGACAGCAAAAAAGCTAGGGAAAACTATGAATTGGGAGCTGGAAAGAAGATAGCAGGCACAGTAAAGTAATGATATGGATGTGATTTACAGGTTTTTAAAAGAAAAAAATTCTGCACAGAACTGTATTTTTTGTGAAAGCATTAAGTTCCATTTAAACTGAGATTGAAGCTAGTCCATTTAAGGGTGCATATCTATAACAGCTTTCCTCCAATTAAATCACAATTTTCCCAGGCATTTTTGAAGACAGCATATGGGACATGTTTTTAAAACTATTTACACAAAAAGCCGGCATCCTTCATTGCATAAATATTCTCACTTTTGAGTATGGATATCTTGGTAATTACTGTTGTACAACTTTCAGTCCTTTCACACCTTTTCTTGGTATTCACATCTTGGCATTAATTTTCTTAATTAAAAACAAATTTTACTGTTGTGGTTTACCCCAGCCTCTGCACTAACTTTTTTTTTTTTTTTTTTTTTTTTAATCTGGTCAATACGAAAAGCAGTGACCTTCTTATTAAAAAAAAAAAAAAAAAAAAAAAAAAAAAAAAGGCAAAAAAGGAAAAAAAAAGAAAAAAAAGAAAAAAGAGCCAACATAATTTTTCTATTACACTGGATTCCCAGTGTATGCTCAGATGTAAAGGAATTTAAATTAGGTTCAAGCAAATCCTAGCACCTGGGATAAGTTTCACTATTCTACACAGAATCCTAATATTTTGTAACATTACCAAAGATCTAAGAAGCAATTTAACATTCACGACATTTAACTTTTGACCTAATGCTTCTAAAATTTGCTTCTGCAATCAGTTAAGTGTCTCAGATTCTCATCTCAAATAAATAAGCACAAGTCTGAAGTTTCTCAGATATGCTTGGGAGCCTATTGCAGGCTTTTAACTGCAGTACTTGGTTTTAACATTTCTTTTACTTCGAGGGCCTCAATTGTGCTTTGATGCCTTTCATACAAGGTCAAGGGAGTTTGATTGAATACAAGTCATTTAGTCTTCTAAGCTGTTACTTAAATGCTGATATGCAGATGAAAGCAAATGTTTTTACTGTTTCTTACATCCCTGTCTCTAAAAATGCTGACACTTTAACATTCACATAGAGTATTGAATGCTATGGTGCAAAGTACTGTGATGACTTTTTTCCATTTTTACTTCATTCAACTGAATGGAAAGTATGTCCCTTGACCAAAAAATATATATTAAACCCGCAGCCTATGTTTTGCCTTCATTTCCTTTCTCCGGCATATATTTAACAATCTAGCCAATACTGTAGGTTAAGATAACATTTATTTATTAAAACATTTTTACAAATGCTACTTTTCTTGCTTAAAACTTTCAAATGTCAAGCTATTCCTGAGTCATCAAACTTGGATAACATAGTTTTAGTTTTTCAGTTCTGAGTTTGGGGGTTTGGGGTTTGTTTGGACAGATTTCAGAAGGGGCTAAACCACACCAAAGGGTCCAAAGAGATTGCAAATGTCAATTCACCCATCCCAGAAGTGGAAGGATGAAGTGACTCAACAGTGGGCCCAAAAAAAGGCTAATAAGATAATGGGCAGACTGCCACCTCAGATGTGATACCTGTGACAGTCAAATTAGCCAGGTGACCCACATGGAAGCCCAAAATTTCATACAGTGGTTTTGCAGGACTCAGCCTGCACAGGGAAGGAGAAGTGTAAGAAAGAAAGAGAGGTTCCATTTTGCAAAAAGAAAAGATAAAATCCCTCTTATAACATGGAGTCATACAAGGATGTAGGACATACTACCTTAAACAGTCTGCTTTGATGCTGTTAATTCTTATTTTTCATTTGTAGTAGTTAATAGGCAATGCTATCTCTGTACTTTCAATCTCCTTTTGTTTTCCTAGACTGTTTTCTCCTCAGGCAATAAGTTGCCATTACAGTTGTGTTTGTCCTTCTCAGTGGTATCTCAGGATATCACAGGTCTCTAAGTACCCTGGGTGCACTTTGAAGAGGGCAGCTGATATTTTCAAGGGTGTTTCTGGCTCCAAGGCCTGGTTGTCAGGTTTCCAGTCCCCAGTGTCACTATTTTCAGCAGACATTTTCTTCTTCATTGGTTCAGTAATTCTCTCCTTCTTGTCAGGCCACTCTTACTTGTGCTCACATCAGTGTTCTCCATGGTCAGCAATTCCATCGAGGTAAGCGCTGTCCTGTTGTGGAGCACCTCCTTCAATTCCTGTCTTGCTGTTGATTTATCCCTGTGTTGATTTTTTCAAGACATTTTTCTACAGGTGCCTCCACATCAGCTGGGGACTGAGTTGTGGTGGGTGCATTGGGACTGTCTGGAACTGGCTGTGATGGACCCAGAGCAGCCCCGGTTCCTCCTCACCATAACCTGTTCAAAGGCACCTACATAAATACACGCATATGTGTGTGTGTGTGTATACACACAGATATGTACATATATACCCAGTGCCTTGGTCCATCAGCTTTTGATTACTGAAAATGCTAGAGAAACTGTATTCCAACAGAACATAAGGATCTAATTCAGGATCCTTACGTTCACAACAGGAAAACCCAGTGCAAAGATAATCACCAATGTGTTAGTGTAAGAGAAAAGTTATTCACATGCTGCAACGTGTTCTTCTCCTGAGACTAGGTCTCAAAAGAAAAAAATATTTCTCACAGACACACAGACATACATATATACAAAAAGTTAAAAACCCCAGCTTATTACGAATATCATTAAAAAAAAAATATAGAACCCCACACCCCTTTACCAATGAGGACAATTTTTGTCTACTTGCTGTCTAGTTCTGGCAAACTGTTCTGCTCTGTATCTTTCCCTTATGCATAATGCAATGTAAAAATTCCAAATCTTGGAACATATTTTAATTTGTACTATGCATATTACTGCTTTATATCTTAGCCCCTTAGCCTAGCACCAGCAAAAGGTACTTTTATCATATTTTTAAAGCAGTTTTGTTTTATGTTGAAATCTAGAAGAAAAATCTATACAAGAACATAGTTTGCCATTTATGACTACATCTGCAAGGTACCATTAGATTGTTAAATTATAAATGATGGTGAAGATACAACATGCCCTATTAATATTACTTTAAACCAAGTGTTCATTAGAACAAGACTTGACATTACATTGCTGACTTCATAGTTTATCGAATCCCATTTTTAACATTGTATTCTAGTGATAATTAGACACTCCTAAACTAAGATCCTCTGACTTTATAATCCCATCTTGAGTAAATATTTCACAGTTATTTTTTGTAAAAATGTAAAAGTTTGTTTTTGAAAACGACAACTTTAATCCATTACTTGGCAAAAGAAAACTAGTCTTCTGACAATGATTTACTATGGAAAAATGCAAGAGAAGTCAGTTAGCGAGCTGAACCATTTGTTATTTCCTCAAGAATATATTTTTTCAAGATTGGGGTTTTTAGATATTTTTGCTGAACAAAATAAGATTTTTATTAATTAAATTCTATGAAGTATTGAAATCTTAACAGATAAATATATATTCCTGGAAATTCCTGCACAGAACAGTCACGACTGATTTCACAAAAAGAAGAATGTTACTGACAGTTGACTCTAACTAACACTGTAGACTCTTCATAGGTATTCAGAAATAATCTTTTGTCATAGTATGGTATAACTATAGTGTGCAGGTCAATAGAGAGTCTGTTGCTGTAGTTAAGGAATAGGATAAGCTGAAAGAATAGGAAGTATTACAAGTCAAAGTAAGGCAAAATCCTGTGCTTTGGTCCATTATTAACTGTCTCAGACTGCCTTAAAATACAACCTTTTGCATACAGCTGTGATCAAGCTCTGTCTAAGCAACTAATTCCATACATGCTCTGAATATCCTGATGTCTAGACCATTCCTGAAAGTGATTTAAATTTGTCTGTTTTATTTTACTGTAAAATGTCTACTTTTTTGAGACTGTTATAGTATCTTCACCATAACTATTACTTGAACAAAAAAAGGCCACACCTGACATGGTGCACTTACGTCTCACTTGATTCTTTCGGCTTCTTGGATACAGGTGGGGAAAGAGAAGAAAAAGGTGTCTTGTCTCCCATCATTTTCATGCATTCAGATGCCATGTATGTGTAAGCACCCCACTGTGATGTGATGGTTTCCATTAAATTAAGACCTGTTTCCACCAAAGTGAGGAAATTAGGGAGTATCAAGAACAAAGCAAGATTTATTGGCTGGATATTTTCTTTTTTTTCAAAGAAAAAGTCCAGCTGGCCAAGGGTTCTTACGAAAAGCAACAACATCTTTTAAACAACCAAAAGTGCAGATTTATAACAAGCTCATATCAACAGAACATCTAAATATCTTGAAATTCTCCCATTTTCACATGGCAGAAATGATAATTAAGAAAATGAATACAGGTAATGTTACTTTTTATAAAAATCTAGTAATCTGATCATATGCAAAAATAAAGGAATGAGAAAACATTTGTGACATATTTTACTACTGATTATACATGACAGTAAAATAGATGAGCAAATAAACATTTTGACTAAAGATCAAAACAGGCTGTCTGGAAAAACACTTTGGAAACCAGAATATTATTTTGAAATTGTAAAGATTTATATATATTGAAATCACTGCCAGTTTAAACCATTCAAAATTATGAGTCAAACCTCAGATAGTCATAAGATCAGCTAAAAAATAGAAACAAAAAATAAATAATCTGTTTCTTTTAATTAACCCTTTCCTTTCTGAGATCATACAAATCACTCATTATCCCCTGCCCCTGGTGGGATAATTAGAAGAATGTGAAAAAGGTAAAACCCATGGGTTGAGAGAAGAAAATGATAATGATAATGATAATGATGATAATGATAATGATAATGATAATGATAATGATAATGATAATGATAATGATAATGATAATGATAATAATAATAATGGTGTAAAAGGAGATAACCAAAAGCAGGACAGGAATAGTGAGGCACAATAAAACTGCTCACCACCCACTGACCCAGTCCATTACTGAGCAGGGATCGGCTTTCCCAAGTCTACACTGAACATGAAGTTCTATGGTTTGGAATGTCCTTTTGGCCAGTTTGGGTCACCTGTCCTGACCACACTCACTCCCAGCTTCTTGTGCACCTTCTCATTGACAGAGAATGGAAATTGAAAAGGGTAAGCACTACTGAACAACTCAAACATAAAACAATGATTGACCTCAGTAATCTTAAAGGTCTTTTCCAACCTAAACAATTCTATGATGTTTGGTATCAACCTTTTTTCCTATATAAAATCCAAAACAGAGCGCTGTACCAGCTACCGGGAAAAAAAATAACTCTATCCCAGCCAAAGCGTGCTATCTCTTAATCCCTGCTACGGTGACTTTATGAAATGACTAAACATCACAAGACTTTTGTTTTATATATATATATATATATATATATATATATATATATATATAATAAAAGAATACATTCTTAAAACTGTTTCCACAAATTTTGGCAAAGGAGAGACCCAAGGCTCTTTCAAGGCTGACTCCTTAATAACTGGGAAGCAGAAACGATGGCAACTTTACTAAAGTGATGGAGGAATAGATAGGCAGTAGATAGATAAAAAGTAGCCCCTTTGCCAGAGGCAAGGAATCCAGATTGAAACCACAATCTTCATGTCTCAGTCTTGCCCTACTTTGTTTTAGTACAGCCGATGTCAGATGACCTACGAGGTCAGTGGTCCCAGCAGACACTGCACACCAGCCTTGCTGCAGCCAGTCCTGCTTCACCCAACATACGCTTCCCTTTCAGACTAAATATAACATAAGTGACCTCTGGTAAATTGGGCAAACTCCTTCCTAACTGTCCTCCTTCTTCCCCACCACCCCACCACCCTTTACCTTATTGGGAACCTTTCTACACAGTAAGTTATAATGATGTAATGATGTAATTTTAAATACAAATTTTTAGGCATCAGCTAAATCCTGATAGCTTAGTTTTACACCAGCATGACAGAGTATAGCCACAGAATATTGGAGGAAAATACAAGCCTTTAGACAGTAAGATCTCTAGAGCAAAGGCTTGAGAAACTTGAAAAACTGAGTCTAGACTATATCACTGAATATATCACTGAATATGTCACTGAATATATCACTGAATATATCACTTAATATACCTAGATGGTGTTGTAATAATAGCAATATTAACTGTCAAAAATATACACAGGAAAAAGAGGCCATTGTTTTGTTTTCCATTACATTTTAATGGAAGACAGCTGATGTTTGGCCTCTTTTTCTTTTTTTTTAACAATTAAAATTTCAAAGATGAAAATTTTGGGAAACCATTCCCCTGCCAGTATTGTCACTAACACTGTTAAAAGTTGTTTTAATGGATGACAGAAATGAAGGCAAATATCACAGGATATTATCTCAATCTACAATGTCTAATACAGGTGCATAACTTGAAATTACAGTCAGCTCTACCACTTGGAAAGCCACTTACATGTGAATAAATGTCCTTTTATTTCTATTTTCCAAACTGCAGAAGAAATTAGTGAATTGGTCTTCTTATAATTTTTCAACATACATAAAAATAATGACAATATTGATTCATTGACTATATATTTTAACACTTCCTCATACAGGAATTAAAATACAATAAGATAAAATTTCATTATAAATAAAAAAAGCTGAACAACAAAGTCAAAATTATGAGCAACATAGCAGAAGTGCAAGATCTTCTCTGTGACTCTTGCCATCTCAGGTCAAAAACTCTAATTTATCCTGTCCCTGTTTTGATTTATATGGTTTTTCATCTCTCTGTTCTCACTCTCCTTATTTTCTGGGTTATCTTGTCATTCTGTTTACCTGAAATGCACGAATGCACGCAGATGCCTCCCTTCTCCCAAATTTTGAACATTTTGATTAAGGTTTGTTGTTTGTTTGTTTTGTTTTTTTTGTTGTTGTTGTTGTTGTTGCTGTGCTGGTTATGTCTTAGTGTTTTGGAAGGGGAAAAAGGAAGAAAAGAACTTTATAAACAAGGTTATTAGTATTATATCAAATATGTGAGATGCAGAACAATGACAATAGTGAAGGGATTCAAATTAGAACCACAGCCAAATACCACTGAGGAAGTTTTTTTCTGTGAAAAGGCTGATGTGGCAGCTGCATAGTGGACATATTGATGTCATACTGCTGTTATTACAGTCACATGTCACATTATGTCATAGAAGTTACATTATGCCTGGATGAGTTTTAAAACAGACAGTGCCCATGAACATTAATAAATCCTTTCAAAGTCACATAAATCCAAGAAATGTTGATGAATATCTCAGTATTTATACTCATACTATCTCTTCAGTAATAAGAAAAATAAAAAGTTTAATTTCACTCTTTTTTTGGAGATGATTTTCCTTGCACTTAAAAAAGATTATATGCAATTATATGGGTGTACACATTTTCTTAAAATGTAAGATATTAGGATCTTATGATCTAAGATATTTTAGACTGAAACATTGAATGTCAAAGTCTGGCTATTCTTTAGTCACAGAATGATAGAAAAGGTTGTTTGAAGAGGCTTGGAATTTTTCAAACCTTTCCAAAGTCAAAATTGATATCAACTATGCTATGATAGTCAGATAGTTTTATAACCTGCTTTTAATATTTCCAATGATGGAAACTGCATCATCTCCAGTACATAATTATTCTTACATTTCTGAAGACCTCCCTTAATAAAAAATAAGGAATTTTATCTCATGGGGAACAATTTGCTCCTTGGCTTTTTGCTAGTATTAGAAATTATGAAGCCCCAGTCTGAATACATTTCAGTTGTTCAGGATGAAACTGAGATCACTGCAATGTGGAACTCCATAATTTCATATTGCAGGGCTAGAATGAGAGGAGTGGGTAACATTTTTTAGCAATATGTGGTTGGGCAGCTGTGATTTAATTCATAAAAAGATTATTAGATTTAGCCTTACTTCCTCACATATGAAACAGCTTAGCTTGCAGCAGAGCAGTCACAGGATCATCAACAAAAATCAGGCTGTATTTTACAAGTTCTTTGGAGAGTTTATGAAGTTTTTCATATTTCTTCTAATAAGAGCTGTGATGAAGGAGTTTCTGAACGGGACTGGGTCATTCTATTCTGCAGTGGACTAGAAAACAATGTGTCAGTAGCTATCAAGGAGACAGTAGGAAAAGTTAGTTAACTAAGTCATTTCCTAATGAGCTGGGTCAGTTCCCTATATTCTTCCAAAGTGACTGTGATCATAGGCTATGACTTCTGTCATGAGGCCCTTCAGAAACTAACAAAAAATGTCAATATCGAAAATACTTGATGAAACTTCCAAAATTATTTGCAATAACAAAGAGCTTTCTGATTTCATTGTTGGTATTCTTACTCTTATTTGTTGAATTCATTTTAATATCAACTTATTTAAGAAAAAGAAAGTACCTCTTTGATTAATGTTTTTCAGAGAACTTGTAGTGATTGGTACATTATTTCTATCTAGACCTTTGAGCATGCTTATAGATTTTTCCTGTTCATAATTAGCTCTGTTGAAGCCCTTACAGTAAGCATGCAATCAAGAGCTAGATGCAATGATTTGATATTTGTACTAATTATTTTCCAACAGAGTATTTCTTTTTGAGAAGCACTAGTATGAATTAGATGGATAGATTATATTGATGAATTTTTAAACCCCAATTTTATAGTCTCCACATTATGCTATAGTGTAGTATTTCAACAAAGTCTTTTAAGAAATAAAGTATTGATATCCCTTATTGATAAAACCAAGCCTTTATCACAGAACTTGTAAAGAAATCCTCTGAAATAGATCAGCAGGAGAAAAAAATACCAATACTTATGACAAAATATTTCAGAAAAATACCTTCTCCCATGCAAATGGAAAGAGGAGTTTTCTCATTGGACCACTAGAATACTAATGGTAATTAATCCTGTTCTCAAAAGGAAAAACATACTTTGACTCTAATCAGTCTAGCATCTTGTAGAGTACATTCTCAGCCAGAAAAAAACACTATCCCTCTCATTTGTCCAGTGCAATTTGTTACATTTCTCCCATGCTGGAGAAGGGAAGGCTTTGAGGAAATGTAATTGTGGCCTTTTAGTACCTGAAGGGGACTCTGTGTCAGCTATCTAGAATACTTTTATAGTCAATGGAGGAAAAATAAGCTTTTCTGCATTGTGAGTCACCTGACCTGCTTTAGATTTATGTTTTTTAACAGATACAGATATCACTCTAACAGTTACTTTCTTTCCACTTATAATAACAGAAGTCAAATGGCTTACTCAGACAAAATTGTGTGATATAGGTAGGTGAAATTTTATATATTGCTATCTGAAACTCAGTCAAGAATAATTTCCCAAGGCAGAGCAAGCAGTCTGTAAATGACGCATTTGCTGAAATAAAACCAGTTACTACACTGTTAAAGTGACAGCTGAGCTAAGGCTCATCACTGCCTCTACAGCACAGTAACTTCAATTTAAAAATTGTCACACAATGCACCTAATTATGCAGATATGCATATCTCATATATGCTCATCCTCAGAGAATTGGGTGTTGGAGTGAGCAGTGGTAGCACTGGGCAGAAGGGAAAGGACCATCTCATAATGTCAAACAGTGGGCAGAAGCTGTGGAGTGCAGTCTGGAATCTTGTTTGAGCTTATACCCTGGTGCACTGACACCAGCACCTCTTTACCACTCCACACCACGTTCTTTTTGCTGTCCCTTTTGCTTGCAGTGTTTCATTGGGGTGGACAGGAAAGTCACACTGCAGCAAGCTCTAAGGACACCTCTGGCCACCAAGGAGGATGGATCAGGAGTTGGCCAAATAATTTTAAAGTTTGCTAAATGTGGTTTGACCTAACAGCGAGATTCTAGCACACTTTTTAGACTTCAGATTCTTACTCCACTTCCATCTCTCTTCACTCACTGCAAGGCTGATAATTAAAAATTCCAATGGCATCACTTAACACCTTCATGCTACACATCTTAGGTCTTTTTTGTTCTTTCCTTCCCTTTTCCTGTTGCTACTATGCTGTACAAAATCAACTACAGAAGGCAGTCTGTAACAAAACATGCACCTGTCAGAGTTCGGTTCCACTTGCAGCTTTTACTCAAATTGGTTTCCTATCTGTTACAGGGAATTCCTGGAGTCTTTCATTTTCTTATACCAGAAGACTATTCATGAAGTATTTCACACAGGCATTTCCAGACCCAGCTGACCCTTTCACCCTGCACAATGTGCCTTCTCACCTAAAGGAACTAGACACAGCAAAGCACAGCCCCAGAGTATTGCTATGTGACCTACTAGCACTGCAGAGTTTTTTTAGCCATTAGATATGCAGTCTGTTTTACAAATGCAGTGATTGAGGTGGCAGGGGTTTGCCTGGTGTTTTCACCACGCAAATATAAACCTTGGGTGGTTTATGGAAAGTACGTCATATAACAAGAAAAACTATTGAACCTGAGACATTCAGTGAGTCTGAAAATTCCAATATCTCCTCTCTGCAAGTGGCCACTACTGCATGCTTTAAGGGAAATTCTAAGAAAATTTGAAGAACAAGAACAACCTTTCCTCAGAAGAAATGTTTTTTTTAACTCTCACTCTTGGACTTCTTATGCTCAGAGTCACTGAAACTCTGTCTTTGTCAGAATAATAACAAAGAGAAAAGAATAGCCTATGGTTAATTTTATGGATGGTCCCATGGCTCATGTAAATGTCTGATTCATTTAAAGTCAGTCTCAACTTCTAATAGGCTGAGCTATTACTCCTGAAGGAAGCAATTCCAGAGGTCAATTATATATTATAAATTATATCCCTTTTCTCTTTAGCTGGATGATGCTTTCTCCCACCCCCACAACCTTTCCTCCCCTTCACTGTTTTGTACTCTGTCACATTTCTCTCACTTCATTTTTCTTATTCCTAGCATATTTTCCCATCTTAGTTTTTGTTTTTATGGAAAGCTATGACAAGAAAAAAAACTCTAGGGCTGTACTTTCACTGATTATGGAGGCATGGATGCAAAATATATATTAGGTCAATGCAACCTTTGAAAGTTTAGTATAATGCAATTTAAATCACATCCAGGCTGTGAAAACATTGGCATGGAGTTAATTCCACTTATTAAAACAGCCATGACAATAGCCCTGAAATAAAATTTTCTGGATCAATAAATTCATAAATTTTGAGATTTCTTTTCCAAACAATACACAACAAAGTGATCACAGATACATCTGGCAGAATCCCTAAGTATTTTGTTCCCATCTACTAAGTACCAAACAAGATTTCATAGTCCAATGATGGTGTTTAGATTTTAGATTACGGCCATTGTGTGTCATATGAAATGTATCTTATTACAGTGTTGTCTAATGAAGGTGAAATTTATGCTATACAATCACAACCTTTATGCAAGATCCAAATATAATAACATTTGCCCATATTAGTCTTGCAAAAGCATAGAGTAAAATCCTGGTTCCATTTTTTCATGACAATACAGAAACTATTTTTTTTTAACATGACAGTGGTATATATTAGTATGCTATTTTCTCCATTTTAATTCATAAGTGCTTAAGGCATTGGCATTTGTCTTTTTAAAACTCATTTAGTAGTCATGACCTGGATACTAAATGAATGTTAATATATCAACCACTTCTCCTTCTCCTCCCTTTCTCTCAGTTGAATAAAGATTAAAGGAATTAAAGCATGTTTTATTGTATGCTTTCATCTTAAAAACAAAAACAAATCAAACTTGAACTAGATAAAACAATACCAGGAACAAAAGCGGGGGGGGGGAAGTGAACATAAAGGGCAGAAGCAGAAAGTAAATAAAAGGAAAAATTAATGTGAAAGAAGCAAACAAATCTCTTTTTTTCATGACAAATGTACAAAATAATCATTACCTGAGAGGGCTGTGTGTTGAAGTAGGACTCAGAATAGTTTCAAAACCTGAAAGACATGAAGACTTTTCTCTTGCCTTAGCTGTCTTTCTCAAGTTCAAATAGCACAAAAGTAAGGTTTAGGCAACTCCATGCCTGAGAATTGGCATAATTTGGCATAATTTGGCATAATTTGGCATAATTTGGCATAATTTGGCATAATTGTAAATGCTGTCATCACAGAGAGTATCTAATGCATTCTCTTAGTTCCATATTGCTGATGCATTTATAATGTTCACAAGAAAAAAGAAAGGGTCCTGGTTAGCCTCGATTTTAACCAATTTCCAAATATTGATTAATTGTTAATAGTTATTTGGTTAAATGGCAAGAGGTATTCTGAGATACTTTTATGTGCAGCTTCTCATTCTAGTAACTGTTCCTCAGTGTATATTCTTTGTCTGAGATAGAGTGCAACACTGAAAACAGCAGATATTTTTCTATCCATAATTTCACTGGCTGATAAACCAGGAGCAATTTGAAAGCATAAAACACATTACAGTGATTATTATAGCTTATTGCTGGTCTGTTTTTATCATTTTCTTCTTTACATTGTAGAGTTAAACTAATAATTGTTCCAGTCATGTCCCACAGAGCAGAATGGAAAAACAGAATTTTACCAAGAAATAGAACACATTCACACATACTGCATAGGAAAAATTGAAACAACACTGTTATGGTTTTATGAGGTGTAAGTTGTGCCAAATCCGGATAGACAATATATACAGATCTAAAGGTTTAAAAATCTCCATCTTGCAAAAATTTATTTTATGTGAGTTTAGAGATATTCAGTAGAACAGACCCTCCAAGGAACACAATTTGCTTTATGAAAGAGAAATTTAACTCTTGTAATTTTATGCATAGTATTCTTTAAGAGAACTGAAACCTTTAGATAAGCACATAACATCACAGCTGGAAAAGTCTAGAAGCAAAAACATGATTAAAGAAAGAAAAAATTGCTAACATTCTTTGTGTTCTTAAATGTTCATTTTTCTGCCCTTATTGTTGTAAGAGGAATCATTGAAACTTAAGATCTGTTCAATAGATATTGTTTTCTATAATTTGAAATCATTGACTAAATTAGATTGGAACACATCCCTGTAGCCCATCTAATCCAAGGCCCTGCTGTCATCAGGACTAAGTTTAATGTTTGATCAGATTTCTCTGGATCTTGCCCAACCTTGTATTTTCTCTGTGTACTTCTGAGAGGAACATCTTCATCTTTATAACAATCTATTAGGCAGTTGAACATTGTAGCAAGACTGCACTAACCTTACTTCCTCAGACTGAAAAGAAGAAAGAAAAATTCACCTATTTTCTCAAACTCTTCCCAGAAGGGTTGTCAGGCACTGGAACAGACTGTCAAGGAAAGTGGTTGGGTCATCTTTTCTGGAGGTTTTAGCAGAAGTGTGGATGTAGCCCTGAGGGACATGGTTTTGTGGTGGAATTAGTGTTGGCTTAATGGTTGAACTGATGATCTTAAAGGTCTTCTCCCACCTAAACCATTCTATGATTCAATTCTCTGGCCATCTTTGTAGCTCTACAAGTAGTTCTCCAGTTTGTGAATGCCTAGGGAGCATAAATTTCAAAGAAGCACTCAAAACCTGGCTTCAGATACCAAAGAGATTGGGATAATACCTCTGGGGATAATCCCTTCTCTCACCTTGCTGTCTTTGCTCTCACTGAAGCTGCTCAGTGAGCAGTTGGCTTCACAGCTGCGAGGGAGCACTGCTGACTCAAGATCCACTCATGGCCACCAGGACTTCCAGAGTCTTTCCCTCAAAGCTGCTTTCAAGCCACTTAGGCCCTTTCTCTTGCAAGGGCTCATTCCACTCCAATAATTGTTAAATTTCATGAGTTCTCTGTTAGTCCATTTTTTCCAGCACACTCAAGTCCCTTTGGATGGCCACTTTTTCCTCCAGCACATCAAGTACTGGTCCCTGTTTGGTGTCATCTATGAACTTACTGAGGGTACTTTTCATGTAGTCATTCTATCTGTTAGTGAAAGACATTAAATAACATCACCTATTTCCCCATGAAGAACATCTCTAGTAATACAAGGCAGCCTCTTCAGAAGTCTTGGCTTGCTGTATTGTTCCATTAGGGTCGTATTGTCCCATCTACAGCTGTCTCACTGTGCATTCAAAAATAGTTTTATATTGCTTCAGTTCAGAATTCTCCCTTAATCCATGCTGTTCTTATACTACACTTGTTTGCCTTCCTGTTCAAAAGGATGGAGAATTCTTGTGCTCTGAAGAGATGATTCTTGACGATCATCCATCTCTGCTGGGCCCTTTTGTTCTTCAGAGCTACCTTCTAGGAGATTCTCCCTGTATTTCCACAAAAAAGCATAGGTCAGCTCTGCTGCTATTCATTTTCATAGAATCACAGACTATTTGAGGTTTGCTGTAGCAGGGTCAGCTCAGGCAGGTTGTCTAGGACTCTGTCCAGCCCTTACCCTTGTATCTCAGGATTTTAAACTTTAAAATCATAAACACAATGGAGGCTTCCATTAGTCTCCAAAACTGACTGTTTTTCCTGGTTTATAAACAGCAGGTCCTGCAGAGCATGTGCCCTAGCTGGCTTGCCAAACTTCTGTGTCCTTGCTTGTGCCCTACATATCAAGCATATATCAAGATAAAATTTCTCATGAGTATCATGGCCTTTAACCATGAGGCTTCTTCCTCCATGATCTATAAAGAAATCATCTTCTTGTTCAGGTTCTCTGTAGGGAAGTGTTCTAGGGAAGTGTTTCTCTCTTGTTTCCATTTTTTAACCTGTCTGATTCCAGTTATCTTGTTACTCCTCCCAGAGCAAAACTCTACACAGTCAAGTGCTTCTCCAAAATCTCCATCTGTCTTCCTGGCCTGCCTTTCCCAAAAAGCCCATATCTACCAATGTACTCTTATGTCTCTGTGATCCCAGTAAGATTATATATTTCTGAGTACACAAGAACTTCCAAATTTACTTCTTTGTTTTCAGTGATGCACACATTCTTGAACAGGTGCTTAGGACAAGCACACAGATGCACAGCTTTGTTTGGGAAAGTGTGATACCCTTTGGGACAGTCCCACATCATACTGTCCCTAAGAGCCTCCTATGTTCTACACCCTTCTTTCACTTTTCCATGTACTTTATGTACTCTTCCATTATGAATCTCCATTTAACGTCTCCAGCTTCTGGTGAATTCTTATCTTGTCATTTAAATATAACCTCAAGCCATCTGTCTTTCCATGTAATATGGATTTGGGATTTTTTTTTTTTTTTTTTTGCACCTGCAAGGTCTCTGAAAAGATCCTTTCTGTGTCCTTCTTCCTGATTTTACACCATGTACTCAGATTCTCTTTTTACACCATATTACATCAGTTTCTCCCACAGCTATTTTACTTGGCAGCCATATGACTATTAGGGTGTGCAACCCACAGCTGTCAGCCCTGAAGCAGGAGAAACTACAGCCACCTCTGTCATCCTGGTACTTGGTCAACCTTGTCCTTCCTCTGGAGCTGTGTCTTGGTCAAAGCTAGGTGATCCTGGGGTGGGGAAGGGGCCTCAATGCATGTTCTGTTGGAAAATGCACTCTCTGATATACCTTTGCTGTTGTAGGACCAGCTCTACTCATCCCATGAGGTCAAGTTCACACACTTCTGGGTGTTCTGCATGTCCTATTCTATCAGCACCAGCTGCTGAGTGCTGATTAAAATCTTCTCTTGATATGCTCCTCTTCTTCAAATTGTTGGACCTATACTGTCCTAGGAATGGCGTCAGGCTTTACCTGGTGGTTACAAGAATAGGACAAGAGGCAACAGGCAGAAACCAATGCACAGGAAGTTCCACCTGGAAATGAGGTAGAATTTCTTTACTGCATGACTGAGTGAGTATTGGCACAGTGAGGCTGTGGAGTATCCCTCAATGGAGATATTCAAGAAGCATCTGGATGCAGTCCTGTGCTATGTGCTCTAGGGTGACCCTGCTCGAGCAGGGAGGATGGATCACATGACATATTGTGGTCCCTCACAACCTTTCCCATTCTGGACTGTGGAACCTGGTTTAGACTATTTTTGGTAAATAACCTGGTTTAGACTATTTTTGGTAAGCGGTATAATTTTTACAAATACAAATCCTCTGTTTTGCAACCGAGAATGGGCAAGAAAGAAGGCACTCCCTGCAACACCGTGAAGAATGGTCCTTCTGTGCTAAAGGAAAATTCTTTGCACCCACCTCAAAGAATTGTTTGGGTTGGCTTTTTTAATTTTTTTTCCTTTTAAGAGACTTGGGATAATATATATAACTAGAAAGAGCAGCAAATGTGAAATAGTTGAATTTGTTTCTTGGGAAAACTTCTTGACTACAAAATTTAATTCCCATTTATTTAATATGTTCTAGCCTGTTTTGAGATTTTAAAGGGCAGATGTTCCCCCACCCTTACTTCTCTAGCAGCTTCAATGAAGTATTTTATAATGGCAGCTATATGAATAACGATTTTCAGCAACAAAGAGCATAATTTTATCTTGTCAGAAATTGGCACTTACTGTACAAGACCTGCTACTACAAAATTAATGCAAGAGCTATTTATTGTTCTTGACTATTAAATAATCTGGATTGGATGACTTGGTTACTCTATAAATATAAATTAGGCTGAGCATTATTAAATAGCAGTTTTAAAACAAAAGGAAGTGCAAGATATTGTAAAACTGTAGAAGTCTTTTTCATAGGATATTGTGAATGCCAAATCATAGATTTAGGAAGGATTAGGAATATTCATGGAAGAAAATTCTGTCAAATACAGTTAAACACAAAGATTTGAATTTAGCCAAATCTCATTTAATGTATAACTCATCTTAGGTGATTAATAACAAAGCATTTTTGTGACAAGCATGCCTCTGAACTACTGCTTACAATGGACATGAATGTTACATAACTTAAATATATCTTCAGTTTGAATCATTATATTTAAACTAATCTCACTTCATTGACACATAAGGTTTAAATTGCACAATCCTATGATTCAGTTCCTGGCATTCTATTTGTACAGATACATTCCACGTAATATGCTAAATAATTTTTAATCCTCTAACAAATTAGTATTCCAGCTAGGAAGCACTCTAGGAAGCACAGTATTGAAATTATTGTATTAACATTCATCCTTGAACTGAAATAGATTTCTTTGCCAAGAAAGCAAGAAGAACTTTATGTCTACTCCAAATGCCTACCATTTTAAAGTGAGCTGAGTAATTTCTAGGGCTGGATGAACACTGATACTTCTAGAAAGGGAATTTTAAGCTTGTACACTTGAAGATTCATTTCAAAGAAATTATAATGTATGTGAAATGACATAATATATGGGATAGTAAGAATCCCAAATCTCCCAAATCTCCCAAACTTTTGACACAGAGGCAATTAAGCAAGCCGGGCAAGAGTCGGCATACTTCACAACCACAACCAGGTATGCACACACAATTACTCCACAGCACTTTGACATATCTCATTTAAACTCTGTACTAAGCAAAAAATAGAAACCTTTTTTTTTTCCATCAATATTACTTTTGGAAAGGCCTATGTCACCTGGAAAGGTAAACTTGTAGCAGTTTATAAAATATTCTGATGCTCTTTCCTGATATGTGTCATCAATTTTCTTCACTCTGTAAAGATTCAGTACTCAAATGACTACGGCACCATCTATGCCTAGCAACTGTATGAAGTGATATGACAATGCAAAATGTGCAACTGTCTCTATTTCACATTATTGTACATACTGTACCATGTATTGCAAGGCCATGGCCCCATTGAAGACAGTGGAAATTATGCCAGATTTAGTGATCTTGTTCTTCACAAAACTTGAACTGTTTGAATACATAATGTCTTTTATGACCTTAACAATCATTTTTAACAGTGATCTGAGACTGAATTAATGTATTTTAAATATTGTGTTCAAAATTAACACTTAAGCAACAAATACAATAAAAATTTCTTTTATAATCAACTTCCAATAACTGGGAGAAAATCATGTTCTTTCCGAAGTAAGTAGATAGAATGATTTTGTAAATTGTTGCCTTTATTTATTTAAAACTTCTAAGATACCTTTGAACTTATTTCTAGACAATTTTTGGGATTTGAAATGAACACTCAGTATTTATGATCAGTCACAGAAAACAGAACCCAGGAAATATAATTTTCTGATGCATATTCTTTAGGCTGAAGCCAATTTACTACCAAGTGTAATTTATAAATGATTTTTACCTCTTAACAACAGCATTAAATTAAATTCTATTTCCTGTACATGGATTGAGTAGGAAGGATAGGGAGGAGATTTGGATAGCAAGTAATCCTATTTGTTAGTGAACCCCATGAATTTTAATAGGAGGATTAGAGAAGAGCCACTGAAATAACTTCTAATTTGCCATGTTATTGCACTGCTTTCTATTTCCACTCATAGTATTTCCTATATTCTGAATTCCCACTTTACAATCATTTTCTTCTTCGTCATATGATTCAATGAGGCTGAGTTACCAAAGACAGAAAGATCTCTGAGACAGCAGTAAGGAGAACTTAGTAATGAGCATTTTATTTCTTGGAGACTGTATGTAATGTATTTTCTGAATTAAAAATGAACAGATCTAATGGCAATTCTAAGTATGACAAGAAATGGAAATATCGCTTTCTGATTTTCAATATTTATACTATGCAATCACTAATGATTATATATTATATGACATTCCATATAATTCAGTGCATTGAATCAGCAAATATATATTCATCTTGAAGTGTCTTCCATGTGTTAATGTACATATCAGTAGTAGAGAACCAGAACAGTCACTTACCTTATGCTTACAGCTATGCTTATTAGAAGTTTCACTAAAGGCAACACTTTCATCTTTGAAAAAGATCATTCCTAATTCTCTTTATTACTCATGTCTTTCTAATCAATGATACAGATTCAAGCCTGCAAATATCTTTTCTGACTTTTTTCCCCTTATTAAATTTTATTGATACCAAGCTTGAAATAAAGATATTAACTTTAAACCAAAATTAATCCAAATGTAAATACTTTCTGAAAATAAGAGGACTTTTCATATCAAAACAACTATTGACTTTTGTTGTATATTCAGATTAGTATTCCCCTGCACACCACTAGCAAATTCTTTGGATGAAAAGCAGCTGTTATCCTAAGAAAATGGATTTTAACACCTTCCTGTTCTTTTGTCTTTCACCTATACATCATTGGAGATCTACTGTTTCCTTTTTTTGAGTGAAGCTAGCAGATAATGTGACTAGCAGGTAGTAGCAGGTCTGATATACTTGGTTTCGGTTAAGTACTGTCTTCAGAGACATTGACCTGACATTTTCTGATTCAAGAGTCTCAAAAGCCATGAAAGATTCACAAAAAGAAGAAATAAAATAGTAGCTATTCAAGATTCTGAGATTATTAACAATCCTTTTTACAGAGGAGTGAGCTGGAAAAAGATGGGAAGGTATCGGACAATAAACAGCAGGGACACATCATACCCAGGCATCCCGGATACTCTCAAATCCCTGGAATAAAATGGGTTTCATACAAAAGGTCTGAAAAGGCTGGCTACTGTGATTTTTGAATTCCGCTCTCTGTCATCTGCAAAGAACTATGATGATGATGGGGAAGTGCCTGACTGGTAAAAATTAAAAAAAAAATTAAAAATTCTAATGTTATGACAATTTTGCCTTTAGGAAAGGCAAAGTAGCCCATAATGGTTCCAAGAAATCAGCATCATATCAGACCCTAAAAGGTCACAAAACATTTACTCTTATATTCTATTCCAAGCATATGATGGATAAGTATTTCTGGAGTAGTTGGCACAGATTTACAAAGATCTTGAAATAACAAAAAATTTTCTGCTATGAAACAAATTGTTATGTTGATAAGGAGACCTTCCTTGGTGGACATGTTCTACCTTGTTATTAGTAAAATTTCAACAGTATTCCCATTTGAAAATTCCTGGCTTTGGAAAAATGAACCATTAGATTAATTGAAAATTGGCTGTTCCACCAGGCACAAATAGTAGTGATTATTGGCTTAATTTTGGCTGACAGCCTGCAGCCGTCAGAGGCTTTCAGAGGCCAGTCTTTGTCCCATTTGTATTCAACATCTTCATCAGTCACTTGGGTAATGGCATAGAGTATACCCACATGCAAATTTGTACATGACTATAAACTGAAGGGAGTTGTTGGCACAGAATTTCAGACCAGAGGGCATTAAAGAAATTTGAGGAGAGGGGTCAACAAACTCTTCCTGATTTGTGCTAAAACGAAGTTCGAAGTCAGAAACTATGACAGAAAATCCTAAACATTTTTATAGACTAGGAGCTAACAACCAAATAATGTCACTTCTGGGAAGAGCTTTTAGTGTGTTCCCATGACCAGATTTTGATAGCAGGGGGATGTAGGGGTGAGTTCTGCGAGAAGCTGCCAGAAGCTTCCCCTGTGTCTGGCAGAGCCAATGCCATCTGGCTCTAGAATGGACACGCTGCTGGCCAAGGCCAAGCCAGTCAGGAATGATTGTAACACCTCTGTGGTAACACATGTAAGAAGGGAAAAAAAGTTAATGTGCAAGGTCAGCGAAGAAAGAGGCGGAGGAGGTGCTCCAGGAATGGGAGCTGAGATTCCCCTGCAGCCTGGTGAAGGTTCTTTACTCTAGGTGAAGACCATGTTGAAGCAGCTGCACCCCTGCAGTCCATAGAAGTCAGTAGGAGAGCAGAGATCCACCTGCATTCCATGGAGGAGACCTCTGCCACAGTGAGGGGCACCTGAAAGGAAGCTGTGGTCCCATGGGAACTGTGTGCTGGTAGGCTCCTGGGAGGGACCAACAGTATTCCAGCTAATATAAAATCCAAGGGAAGATAGGGTCAAGATGTGCTCACCTCGTGCTTTGCCTAAAGTAACATTTGGCTTTCCTGGGCCCTTCCCCCAGGTGGCAATTCCAGTCATTTGGCCTGTCAGGAGCCAGGTTAGGGGGTCCAGGGTTTGGGTGTGCAGCATTGTGTCCAGTGAGCCAGGGATTGGTGGCCACTGCTGGCCTGGGATACAAGGTGTCTGGGGGTGGGGTGTATGGAGCAATGTAGGGGCAGACTTGACTTGCCCCTGTCCCCATACATGCACCTGAAATGCTTTAAGCCAGAAACCTCCTCCAGTCTCTCACATGGGGGAAGCTGTTTTTAAGATTTATTTTATTTCTCATTATCCTGCTCTGATTTTGTTGGTAATAAATTCAGATAATTCATATTGCCAAGTTTAGGGTGTTTTTTTTCTGTGGTGATATTTGGTGGGTGAGTTCTCCCAATTCTTATCTCAACTCACAAACATTTTTCTACATATTTCTGTCCCTGGTTAGGATGATAGAGTGGTTTTCTTGGGTACCTGACATCCAGGCAGGGTCAATCCACCACAGAGCTTAAAGATTATAGTGAGCCCCAGAGGGAACAGTGCAGTATCACTGCGTGGGAGACATTGGTCTGTGTTGAAAGGAATATGGCTGACAGATCAAGGAACGCTGCTGTCACTCTCTACCTGGCATTGATGAGGCTATGCACAGAGGATGGCATACAGTTTTGCCTTCCATCCAGCTCAAGCAGAACATGGAGAAATTAGAGATGTTCAGAAAAGCACTTCTGTGATGAGTAGGGGCCCAGAGCACAGGTATTGTGAAGGGAGGAGGAGGGAACTTGAGAGATGAGGGATGTTGTTCGACACAGAAAAGAGAAGAGTCAAGGGAAATCTAATAAATGTCTACAGCCATTTGAAGGGCAGCTTCAAAGACAACAGAACTATACCCTTCATAGCAGTACCAAACAACATAACAAAGTTGCCATAAATTATGTCTTTGACATTTTGGGCTGGAAAAAGATATTAATAGGGCAGTGAAATTGCCTGCATGACACAGCATTGGAACTTGTTGTCAAGGGAGGTCAAGGGACTTCTGTTCTCAGAGATTTTCAATGCTCTGCTGCACACAGTCATTACTGATATTGGCAACCGCCCCCCTTCAAACAGAATGTTGTACTAGATGAGCTCCAAAGTTGCTAATTCTTTTATTGAAAATCTTAGCAATTTTCATAAGTTAGCCAAGACCTCATATCAAGATGACAAAAGATATTGACTACTAGAGAAACTCAGCTTCCATTAAAGAAAAAAAAGAAAAAAAAAAAAAAGAAAAGAAAAACAGGAAACTACCAAACCAACCAAACCAAAATAAAAACAAACAAATAAAACCAACAAAAAAACCCCACCAAAAATCAAACCTGTGGATGGAACCTTCATACAAAACAAATAAAAACAAAAAAAAGAACAAAAGCACAGAAAATATTCATAAAGAAGCCCACCTGAGAAGTGTTCTGATATTTCAGATATTCTCCTGGTATTTAGGAGCATTACCCATGTTCTGTGAAATCCAAAATCTGATTTATGCAGAACTAATGCAGTATGCAAGATCATATTCTGGCACAAAAGTGAATGTCATGCTTCAGAAAAAGACAAGAAAATGAATAATTATTTAAGGTGGTTTTGTTTGGGTTTTTTTATTCATATATAGACAAATTATTTTTTGCATCCTGTCTATACAATGAAATTCATACATAATATGAGAGTTTGCAAGAAAAGCAACAGCATTCTGTGATGTTCAGAGGTCTTAAAAGAAAGAACAAGGCATTGGATGAGGTAACACAAATCTGCCACCTCATCAAGTGCTTTATAAAAAAGAAATTGAAAAAAAAAAGGGGTTGTATTACTCAACAACACTGTTCTCTTACCTCATTCTTATAAAACTTTTTCTGAGATTTAAAATGATTGAATTAACATGTTCCTCCATTTTGTAGGATGTAGTTGCACATGCAAGCTTGTTGCACTGGAGTTCAGATTTTGCCCCAAGTAGTCAAAAAATGCAGAGCAGTAGTTCATTTTTTTTTAAGTCCGAGGTCATCAGACTTATCCAAAACTATGCATCATGCACTTAATAAAGGTGTAGTGGTTATAGATGGAATTGCTCTTGATTCTGCCTGCTCCTTTTCAGATAATTTGTTTCCAGGAACCAGCAAGCACCAAGATTCCTGTGCTCATAGGAACAGACATCATCAGCCTTGCACAAAGGCTAAGCGAAGAATGTTCTGACACGCCACTGCACTTCTATTCACCAAAACTCCCTTTAGCAACCATAGTTGACAGCCACTTTTTTTGGATGGATGCCCACTACAAGATGTGCAGTAGGGTTTATATGACTTTGTATAATGTGTATTGTGTAAAACTAGGGTGCAATAAATAAACTCTGTTTTCCTGCTTGTCAATCTACACACAGCATTCAGTAAGTATTACCTTGGATACCTTTCTCATATATATTTCTGGCAAAATGACAAATGATGCAAATAGAAAATCAAATCCTGATGGTTAGTCTGAATCCTGAAATTTCTTTCACATAGAAGCAGCTGGAATGGGACTGTTTCCAGAGGTTTTGGCAAATTTTGGCTGCTAATGTAAATTTCTAAGTACAGTAATAAAGAAAAAATGAAACTGAAGACTGGAAGAGTGATTGCTTGCTGTTTGGCTTCCTGTGGTTGCAATCAGAAATTACTTAATAAAGCAGTTGTGGTTCAGACTCTGTTTTGCAATTTCAGTGTTATCCATGAAACATCAACATTATAGTTGTCTGTTAAGTAGGACTGCCTCATCTGTTCCTTGTTGCAACTTTGTTGTACTCCCTTCTTTAAGACACAAAATGCAAAGAGGATTACCAAAATTCAGAGGCAGTGTCAGCATTAGATGAATGAACCTTATCACCCAGTCTGTGATCCAACATGACTAATTCTGCTGACTTCTACCAGCTGTGAAATAGGCCATGTCATACAACTGAGAATCTGCGCAGTGTGAGCAACAGAGGAGTGCAGCTTGAGCTACAAGCCAGGATTGCTGGTATTCGACAGTTTGTGGGTGCAACATGTGAGATATATGTGGTATGTACTGAACACATCAGGGGGAAAATTACAGCCCTTATCACAGCCCCATAGAACAGCTTGGGTTGGAAGGGACTAAAGATCACTGACTCTCTAACACTCCTGCAGTCAGCAGCAATGTCTGTCACTTGATCAGGCTGATCGCTACGTCCAGTTTGACCTTGAATGCGCCCAGGGATGGGGGATCATTTTTTAAGAATGAAAAGATTAATTTCACAATTTCCATATTTTTCAGAAAATTTGATGGATAAAAAGGCCAAAGGGTAAAAATACAACTTCAAGGGAAAAATTCAAGTAAGAAATGTATGGAAATTAATAATATGTAAATATTAAATAAAGGCAATGAAAATACTTCAAATGGATAGCAGATCAATATAATGCAGAATGTTAAATATGCATGTGAAGAATCTCATTTTATGAGAAAACTTCTCTCAGTCCCTTTGCACAGGGTATTTTATTCTGGAAAAAGATCTATACATTGATATATAAACAATTCCCTTTTTTGTTATCAAGATAATATATTCAAGACAATAACTTCCATTCTTGTAAGAAGAGTTAGCAAATCATGACTCCCATTGTTGCAAATTGTACTATAAACTGTTAAGAATCAAAAATGTTCTCTGCTACACTCCTGAATTCTTTTTCAAAGATTGATCTACATTATCCTACATTTACTCTTTCCAGGTTTACAATGTACCTATGCTGCTGGCTCCCTACTTTAACATTCAATATTAATGCAGTTGTCAGTAAATATCTCTTGTACCCTATTAAAACATTTACAAAACACGAGATTCTATGAAAGGGGCAAAACCAACAATATCATCTGATCCTGAATCAATGAGCTCATGAGATATGCCAGTGTGCCAAAACTGCAGCCCATTGCTACTAGTTTTAAATGCATAAATAAGCATTTGGAAATTGTCCAATTTATTTACTCAGAATCTAATGGGTTGAAGAAATCTTCTATTTCCCGATATACTTACAGAATTTAATGTCTCTGTTGAGAGACACGGCTCTGTGCCTCCTCACAAACCTATGTAGGCCATATTTCAGTTCTGTCAGGGGGAAAAGTTAGATCGTACTGTTCTCAGTCATCTTATCCAAGGTATTTTTTCTTCTTTTTTCATCACAGCAGCAGTAACTCCTTGTGACTTCCTTATCAATAACTGGAGAACTCAAAAATCATGTCAACTGTTAACTGTTCAGCATCCCCTGATTCAGTAAATCCGTTCAGTAAAACTATTAATATAACAACATACAAAGGCCTACTCATAAAAATAAAAAAAAGGGAGGAATTATTGGACTCTCTTCCAAAATTGATGTGAAAGTGTCTTTCATCTTGGAGTTGCACAGTTGAGAATATTCTTCCCAATTCTGCTTTTGGTTCAGTCTTTTTAAGAAGTGTTAGGATATTTTCATCCTCCCATTGAAGATTTGATGTCTTCGAAAAGAGGCTATTTTTAAGAAATGAATAAAACAAATACCAAATATTTTTGTTGTTACTACCCTTTCTGCTGGTAATTTTTTTTTTTTTTTTTTTTTTTTTTTTTTTTCCCGGTCCTACTGTGGAGAAGGTGGGGGATTTCTGGGACAAGATTCCTGCTTTGTCTGTCTGTCTGCTCTGGAGTACTTGGCTTGCTGACCTAAGCCACTTTTGTGTATGTTCTGCTTATTACTACAAGGACTGACATTTACCTACCGTAGGACTTGCTCTGTTTCTGTGCAAAAGAAGGATTTGCCATATTCTTAAAATCTGGTGCAACACCAGGTGGCAACCATTCTTCAGAAACCTAGCTGGTGCTTTGTTTCACTAAAGTTTTTCTCCAAGACCCTTCACATATTTGCAACTTCCTTAATTTCCAAAGTTAAATGACAATGGTTAAGTTTTAGTTGGATACCAAGATAAGTGGAATCCATTATGGAGCTAAGAAGCTTTGGATTTTGAAATTGCCAAATTATGGCAATTCAGTAAAACATGCAAAGCAGCTTTTGACACAAATATTCAGTGAAAAATATTATGGTAATAATATTGTTATGTATTAAGGTACCAGGGTATGTAATAACGTACCATCGTATGTAATAACAATGCTATGTATTAAGGTACCAGGGATACACATTGAGGCACACCTTCTTCTTGTAAAATGTAATGAAGGCACTGATGGATGCATTAAATACAAAGGAAGAGTGTTTTCTCAAAAAAACCCAACATACCAAAAAACCAATCAAATTATTTGGCATAATGTTTTGAAGATCTGGGTTTTTTTTCCTCCCTGTGTTGCACTGATTGGTGCCAGCTAACACGAATCAAGGGTTGTTTTTTATTGTTTGTCCCCTCACCATGTAGAATTTGATAAGCTGTACTGATAAGAGTTCTCACTGATTTGTATTTCTTGTTGGGTTTTTTTTTGGACTAACAATACATTAAAGTCTATATAACATGGAAAAATACAAGCATTTTGGCTACAATATCTGACTCCCTGTAGACTCAGTCCCAGTATGAGTAGGAATTCATGTGAATTCTGTATCTACTTTAGTGCCCTCCAGCCCTATTTATTAAAAACCATAATACTGTACCTTGGTCTTATACTACTCTTAGACTTAAATCCTGAACTTAAATAATTTTCAGATTTTTTGTAATGGTCTCAAGTGTTTGGGTCTTTTTCCAGTAATATTTATCTATTTTTCTCAGATAATACTTTGGACAGTTTAAGTTTATGAAATTTTCTTCAGATAGGTTATCCATAAATATTTTATTTTCTTGTGTAGATTTTTTGTGTGTTGAGGGCTGTATAAAAAAGAAAAATGTCAAGGATTATGAATACAGGTACTGAGACAAATAATGAGGATTTTTTCTTCATTTTGTATTTATTATTTTGTCTTCTGAGGATGCTATTCCCCCTATTTAAAATCAGAAAATGTCTATTTTATACTGAAGTGGGTGTAGTATGTATATTTAAATAATGGATATTGAAAACATGAATTACAACCTTTATTATTTCCTTCAACATCATGCTTTCCAACAACTTACAATTTTTATGTGCGATCAATTTTTCACAGCAGGGATTTTATAATTCTAGATAAGCCACCCACATATGTAAGCACAAAAACAGACTCACACAATTTATTTCATGTTTATGGCTTTCACCATTTTGAACACTAAAATTTCCCCTTTTAGTATATCTCATAGAATTATAGCAATGGAGAAGGTATGAGTGATAAAAATGGACATTTATAACTGTCCAGGGAAGGTTACCGCACTATTGAAATTGTTCGCATTTCTCATAGATGAATTGTTTTACTTTCAGTTGCTTATTTTTTCCATTAACTTTAAATTCAATACATTATTCAAATGGAGGTAGAAGTCTTCCTTAATTTATAGTCGAAAGCAACAAAGCCCACTCTCTCATACACACACATCTCAGGGAGCTAATGGAAAAAGAAGGAAATGAGAACAGTCCCTGTCAATGTTAAATGAAGGTGCAGTGAGACCAGTCTCAGAAGGCTTTACCCACCTTTTTGCTTTTAGATGGGCAAACAGCAATTACTGCAGGTCAATTGTAGCATGCCTATACAGGGAAATAGTAAGTAGTCAGGGATTTTTAACTTTTTAGAAGCCAAAATCATCATAAAGCTGTCTCTGGTTGATTCCTATGGACAGCTTGTCCACATTCTTAAGTGTGCTTTGTAGACCATATGTTCTCATTTGCCTTGAAAGGAGAACCAATTAACACATAAGTGTAAACCAAAGCCTAGTAAATGGATATGGCCAGGAGGTTTGCTTTGAAACAGTGTTGAAACTTTGAACTGCAGCTCTTTCATACATTAGCGGAATCCTTGTGCAAATGTAGCACAGCCAACAACAATGTACAACAGCGCTGGCATAGGGCCCCTTTTAAACTCATTGTTTGTCATATTTAACGAGGCCTATCAATCATAAAGTTATGATTTTCAACTGAATACACAGGGACATAAGGAAGATTTGAATTCAGATATGGAAATTTCTTCTTCACCTTCATGGTTATGAAGCTGGTCTAGCGATGAGAAAGGTCTCAGTCTACGATAGGTGCAAAAAGAATTTCCACTATTGAAGATATATTCCTTCCTCTCCAATGCTCTCCAATGCTCCCATTACACAAGACTAATATAACTGAAGTTAAAGAACTGAATATAAAGAACTGAAATAAAGACTTGGGTTTGAAGATATTTGAAGGAGAAAGGTGCAACCAGTCCTCACTGAGTCAGTCCTAGCAGACTCAGTCGTGATGCCTGTTCAGGCAGAGTTGGGTTTCTCTAGAACTTCTGCTTTCAATAGTAAGCTAACTCTTAAACTAATTGTGGTATTAAGGTACCAGTGCTATCAATCCTACAGGTAGGTGGCAATGTCTTGTTAAGAATGAAACTTCTTTCCATCCAGTTTAGGTTTAACAGCTTTGAAATGTTGCATTACTGGCTTCTGCATCTCAAAGATCAGTGTATGTAGCTCTTTTCTTGACTCTTCCTCATTTCCCAGAGCACTGCTCAGTGTAATTTCTTGCCATTTTCCCTCAATATTTTCATTAGAACACAGCACTCCAGTGTTAGTTTGTTTTCACAAAATCAAATAGAATAACAATTAATAAATTATCATGGGCAGTGGTTCAGTGCCTTGATATATATTAGGAGACACTCCAGCATGAATTGTTCACATGATTTAGGCATAGCTTTGATTTTTCAGGAAAGTAATCCAGCCAAAATCTTAAAATTTGAAGTAAAGCACCAGACTTCTGTTGAAATATCTAGGTACAGCTTTCATATTTAAGATATATTTGAAACTGTCGTACTTATGCCAAGTCCTATTGATATCACAAGGGTAAAAAGTACTTAACACCTTCTAGAAGTAGTTAGTTCTTACAAGATTAAACCAATGATATACAGTATGATGATGGTAAAATAGAATATGACTGTGAATCTGTGTCTTGGTCTAGAGACAGGTATCTGCCAGGGGAAACTGGAGTTTTCCCTGGAATGGAGAATGTAACCCCCCTTCCCTCCGAATTACTATA
>VZUI01000375.1:0-27216 GCA_013401135.1 Cettia cetti | reverse complement strand
GGGAGGACGTTGGCGGCCCCGCGCCTCGTGCTGCCCCGGCGGGGGGGCGGGGGGAGGGGCGCGGGGGAGGGGCGGCGGAGGGGCCGCTGGGGCGCGCTGTGCATTGTGCGCCGAGCAGCGCCGGGCGCGCCTGACGTCACTTCCGCGCTGGGCGCCGCCGCCGCACGGGATGGCGCTGGGAAGGCCTGGCGGTACAATGGAGGCGGGAGGAGGAATCCCTTCCCTGGGGCTCCCGCCCGCGGCCCGCCGGGAGGAGGCGCAGTCGTGCGGATCGCACGGTGCCCTTGCGAGAGGCCCGCCGTGTCCCGCTGCCCCCGTGGTGGGCGGGTGGTGATGGTGCTGCGGGTCTGGAGGCCCCGCGGTTTAGGAGGGCGTGTTTTTTATCTTCTTTTTTCTCCTTTTTTGGGGGGGTGCTTTTCAGTGCGAATCATAACGTTGAGGGCCGTACTGGCCGCTGCGTGGTGTATTGGCAACTTCCGTATGCTACATCTTTTCTGATTGGCAACAAGTTTTGAGTCTCCCGTCCAAATTCAAGATAAAGGGTTTTACCTTAGTAACATGACAACGTTCTTTTTTAAGATGTTAGTGCTTATCTCATGCTGTAGCTTCTGCAGTGTACAAAGTTGAAGCCATCGTATAGATTCTACTCCCAGTTAAACTAAACCTTAAAATGATCAAAATAAATCATTGCTTCTGTTACAGGAGATGGTAAAACGGAACAAAAGCCTGGTGAGAAGAAGAGGGGAGTGAAGAGACCACGTGAAGACCATGGCCGGGGATACTTTGAATACATTGAGGAAAACAAGTATAGCAGGTAAACAGAATTGATGCTGAGCAGCAATTTGTGATGAGAAAGAATAGAATACTGAAACGTTATTTTAATTTGGTGAAAACACCTGTAGTTTTATTATGTTCTGTTTGGGTTTTTTTCAGGGCCAAGTCCCCTCAACCACCTGTTGAAGAAGAGGATGAACATTTTGATGACACGGTGGTTTGTCTTGATACTTGTGAGTAAACGCACTTTCCTTTGGTTTGGAAAGATGTGGTGTTAAGGTTTTTAATCTTAATGCCACGCTTTCTGAAACAGGGAGGATACATTTGTTGATTTTCGTTATCAGGTAACTTCAAAAAAATTGGAAAAATAGTGTGTTTAGCAAACAAAAGAACAGAAGGATATATGAGCATATTAGCAGTAATAAGCTTGTTTTTCCTATGAAGTCTGTAGTGATAGATGGTTCTGTGAAGAAATCTTAACCAGAACACTAATCTGGTCTGGAAGCTTAGGTGGGTACGTGTAGAGTGCACATAGAACACCCTAGAGACAGCTTGATGAAACAGCTGCCAGCACTACTGCCCAGAAAGCTCAGGGAGTCAGTAGCATAAGTGCTTACAAAATACAGTTTGAGAAATGAACTTCCTACATAAGTTCTCCTATTTATGTACCAACTGGTGGAGTGTTCTTTTTGTCTTGTAATAAATTCAACAGAATCTGGTAATCCCTCTTCAGAAATGACCCATTCATGTAACCTGTGAGTGTGTGGGCTTTGGGTGGTGGTTTGTGCAAGTGGGATGGCAGAGAGAATTGGTCAGCGGAGCATAGAAATTGCTGAGTACCTGCAAACAGGGGTTTTTGAGACAGATTAAGAACATTACTATTACTGTAACATACTATAATGGCAGAGTTGACATTTGTGTTCTTGAGGGTAAGTATAAGAACTGAGCACAATAGTAGAAGCCTTGATCTTGAAGTAGTGCCTGAACTTGTTGGATTCTTACAGTGCCATGGAGAGGAAGGCTTAACTTTTGGCATTGTCTGGTATATTTGTTAGAAGTTTTAGGTGGTTTTATTCCACAAGAAATGGTTTGACATGGAAGAAGGTATTAGTTTACAGTCACATAAATTGCTGAATATGCCATCCCTGACATTTTGCTAAGTAAGTCTCAAGTTTCTAGCTGCTAACCTGGTGAGTAGCCACTTCTGTGGGAGCTTTGGATTTTTCCAATTGCTGGGTATATAGCTAATTTTTCTTATTATTGTTCCCAGTAATAATAGTATTTTATTGTAGAAAATCTTGTTACTGGACAAATTCTGGTTTAAAGTGTTGGCACTCTCTAGAGATAAGATTCAAACACAACTGTAAGGCTGAATTGTGTAACAAATTGGCACTCTCTCTTCTGGATAGTGATCCAGACATGTAAGAGGTTTAGCCACTCTTAAGTGCTTCTTATTACCTGTGTCTTACAAAAAAGCTGTAACTTCAAATTCTGTTCTCGTCTCCCATTCTGAAGGTAGCCTGCAAAGGTGGGTTTCTTCTGTATGATTTTATGTACTTTTCATGCAACAAACAAGAGTTAGCAGTACTAATGAGAAGACACTTGGATCACTAATGGTGGTTTTGGAATTGGGGATGGCTGTGCACAAAACAAAATCTCGTGCATGAGAGTTTGCCAGTAGTACAGGGCAAACTGCATTTGAGTGTATTTTGGCATCATGAAGGTCTTACACCAGAGCAGAATTCCTCACTGTTGGCTCATTTTGCTCCTTTCTTGTAACTATCAGATAGGTTTGGAGCTCCTTCAGATTCCTTGCTCTGGGGAATTCAAGTGTTGCATGCTGCACCGTTTGGCATTGTTTTTCTGAAACTTACTGGGAGACTCGTGCAATTTCATTGTGTGCAACTCTGAAGATGCTTGTAAAACCAAGGTTCTGCTTAGGTTCTTAGAGTGATAGGTGAATTCATAGTGTGTAGGTCATGTTCCTGAGCTGAAGTAGGTTCTCTTAGCACACTCTCTGTGCTAAGCATATCTGCATCTGACTTCACTGCCTTTATTTTAATAGACATACTCTAATTTGACTTGCTAATTGACTACATTATCCAAAGACTGCGTTCAGTACTTGAAACATTTGTGTTCACATTTACTTCTTAGCAGCCCTTAGGTTTGGGCTTGAGCAGTGAGACTGCTTCAGAATCAGGTCTCTAGAGGGTACTGCAGAGAGCACAATGCAGATGGCTCTGTATTGATGGAGGCAGATAACTGACAAAGAGGGTTCAAACAGATGAGGTAAAGGTTAGGGGGTTTTAAGCAGATGGAAAAATTAGAGGAAATTGGGTGACAGAAGTGAAGATGACACCTTGAAAATGACTTGTTAGCTAGCTTTTCCTAATATTTTTGGCTGAGTTTCAGTCTGCAGTTAAATCTGGACCTGTTGCTTCTCTGAAAGGTCCTGGGCACTTGACTGCAGTTTGTCTTAAAAATCACCTTTGAAAGCTGGCATCATCTTTAATGCATAAAATTGGACACCTGTATTTTATATTGTAATCAGAGTAAACAGAATGATTTTTATGTTAACAGATAACTGTGACCTACATTTTAAAATCTCAAGAGACCGGTTTAGTGCTTCCTCTCTGACCATGGAAAGCTTTGCTTTCCTTTGGGCTGGAGGGAGAGCCTCCTATGGAGTTTCTAAAGGCAAAGTCTGCTTTGAGATGAAGGTGAGTTAATGTTTATGGGAGACTTTTGCATGCTTAAATATTTGTAATTGTCACATTTTTTTGGACTTGGTTGAAACTAATTGATGTGAACGGGACTCTGAAACAGCCTTCTCTTACAAGAAGGTGGCTCAGTTTGCAAAGCTGTTCTCTCTTTTATAAGAACTTCATTTAACAAACAAACAAAACCCGAGAAATTCAAAAAAAAACCAGACAAACCTCAAAACACTGCTTTTTGTGAACGTGAGACTTTTGGTCTCATTTTTTAACCACGAATTCTGTTTGGCATCTCACGCATCAACAGTGGAAGTATTCCTATACTTTCTAGTCAGAAGTTTGCTTGTACTTTCTGAAGATTACAAAAAGCTTGAATTTTTTTTTTTTTTAAGGGATATAAATTATCCCAACAGTCCTTTCTGGTTCTACTTAGTCTTTGAGTTTGATCTTCTCTAGGCAGGGATTTGTTGCTGGATGACCTCTAGAGGTCCCTTTCAACATCATTAACTCTGACATGATTCATTGAACGTGAGTATTTAGCAAGTAGTTGAATTTTGAGAGCAAGAGTTCTCCCGAAGAGTAAGAATGACAAAGAGCAATCGGCCTTCTAATAAACTGGTTTCTCTAGCTTGTTGATTGACCTTTGTATATTAATCGGTGCTCTTCCTCTGGTGCTTTCAAATGTAACTGTTACCATGAGAATTGGATAGTGATGCCATTATCCAAGCTTTTGCATGGAGTGATTTTGTGTCTGTTGATACCTATAACTTTGGAAGGCCAGTGAAATGAAATTTGTGTCACTATTTATTGTCCTGTTCGCTTTTAAATGAGTTTCAGCTCAGTCACCTGACCAGAATAGTTGCAGAGGTTGATAGGATGCTGATGGGTTTTTCACTTCATTTTGGTAAAGTTTCTAAAAGCAGTTAAAAAAGAACTGGTTGCATGTAGATTCCAGTGCATTTAGGTGGTTTGTGGGGTTTCTGGGGTGTTTTTGTTTGTTGCTTCTTTTTCTTTTTTTTTTTTTTTTTTTTTTTTTTTTTTTTTTTTTTTTCTTTTTTTTTTTTTTTTTTAATCTGGTTGTTGTTTGAAAGCTGGCAGCTTGCCCAGGAAGTCTGCTTACAGTAAAATGGGATAGGGTAATACTTTACCTAGTCTCTAAAAAGCAGATTTTTTAATACGTTGCACATTTTCTTAGCTAAATAATTTACTGTTAATCCCAACTTCATAGCAACTGGGTTTTTTAAAATAAATATACATATTTGTTTGTGATTTTAATACAGTGTCAAAAGGACCTAAGGCTTTTGACCACTGACAGGAACTGCTATGACAAAATGATGAAGATTTATGGTATCTTCAATCTTCATTGTCAAGTCAGGATATATATTTTATTTTTGCAGAAGGTGATCACTTAGACTTAGCAAAGATTTAACAAAGTGTAAAAGTTCCAAGTGTTACCTATTGTTCTTCCATCTTGTTAGTGTGTAATAAATACTGCTTACCTTTTGCTGAATAATTTAAAAATAGGTTACAGAAAAGATTCCTGTTAAACACCTGTATACAAAAGACATTGACATACATGAAGTGCGAGTTGGCTGGTCACTGAACACAAGTGGAATGTTGCTCGGTAAGACTTCAGTGTTTGCTTTTGTGTTGATGTGGCTGAAGTTTTGAATAACTTTTTTCTGAAGCAGGGGGGGACAAGCTTAGTGATTGTAGTCTGTGTTGTGAAAAGTGGTCTTAATTGGAGTCATTCACTGGACATGGTGTGAGAAAGTTCGTTACTAGGACCAAATAATGTCATAAATTATTCAGACCTGTAAGGGTTAGGACCATAATTTAAGAACCAATTCTCCCAATGATTATGTGTGGGTTGTGGAGAACACTGTTGAATACCTGACAAGATACAGGATTTGTCTTTTTCCTGTAGTGTCATAACTTAAAAAGGGGAGTTGCCCTTCCCTCCACTTTTAAAGGGTGGGGCGTGGTATAAAATTTAACCCATGGTAGCTGCATTATTTTTTTTTTTTTTTTTTTTTTTTTTTTTTCTTGGTGGGAAAATTTTTTTTTTTTTTTTTTTTTTTTTTTTTTTTTTTTCTTGGTGGGAAAATCCTAATTTCTGAAAATATCTGGAAAGAAAGAAGTACAACTTTGTTATATATATGACTAATAATAATATTTATAACTTGTTGCTGAAACACATCTTTGGGGGAAATATTGGTGAGTTGATATGTTCTGACATCAGAAACAGCTTTCTATTTAAGTTACACCTGAGTCCTTGTGTTTGACACTTCTGTTAGCTTGTTCCTTGCAGCTTCATCCTCAGCTGTTGCATAGGCTGACTGTCTGCTAAACTCCCTTTAAAATGGGAGGGGTAAGTGCTCCTGGAGACTAACTTCAGAAAGCCTTTCTGACTACGTTACAGCAGGTATACCACTGCATAATCAGGTCTTCACAGTTTAAAATGCTTGTTCATGTCTTTATCTGACAGTTCAGCTTTTATTGTCAGCATGAATCTGGAACCAGCAGCACAAGGCTCTTAAACAGGGATGAGGAAACACTGCTGTTGTAGCTCAAGTGAAAGTATTGAATAGAAGAATGAGCTTGTTGGGAGGTGTCATAGCTTGTTTTGGCATTAATAAAAGTACTCCGAACAGCAGTTAACTTAAGTAGCTGCAAGGTGATTTATGTCTAAAAGATTAGATGGGAAAGCCCATTTGTAATTAGTTTAAATTGTTCCTTCAGGTGAAGAAGAATTTTCTTATGGGTATTCTCTAAAAGGAATAAAGACATGCAATTGTGAGACTGAAGACTTTGGTGAGAAGTTTGATGAAAATGATGTGATTGGATGTTTTGCTGTAAGTTTTCACTTATATTTTCTTTTGAGGGAAAACAGCCTTGAGTTTTTAGACTGTCTGATGTTAGAATCAGTAAAGCAAATACATAAAGTCATGTGAGCAAGATAAGTTGTTTAACATAGGCAGGCAGTAGAAGCAGCAGCTATCACTAACAGTGACTACTGGCAACATGATTTCATATTCATGGACAAATGTCTTTAAAGCCTTTTAACAAAAATGCAGATCTTGAACAAGATGATCATTGACAGTGACTCATTAGAAGAGAAAATTTGCTTTAGTTTCTTTATGAAATAACTTAAGTAGCTGCAGAAGTTGCGTGAACATAGCCAGTAGAGTGAAGTGACTAATTAACTGTATAAAGTGAGTTAATTTTACCCAAAATAATGCTTTGTCTGAAAAACAGAATTTTGATGGTGATGAAGTGGAACTGTCATATTCCAAGAATGGACAAGAGCTTGGTGTTGCATTCAAAATAAGCAAGGAAGTTCTTGATGGGCGACCACTCTTTCCACATGTTCTCTGCCATAACTGTGCGGTTGAGTTTAACTTTGGTCAGAAGGAGGAACCTTACTTCCCTGTACCTGAAGAGTATACCTTCATCCAGAAGGTCCCCCTGGAGGACAGGGTCCGAGGACCAAAGGGACCTGAGCAAAAGAAAGATTGTGAAGTAAGTTTCTTCTGATCATCTCAAAAGTTGTTAAAGCAAATGGATGGAAATGGTAGAGATAAGGAGACTATTCCACTTCACTCCTGACATTTTTGTTTGGGAGCTTTAATACTTAGTGTCTCATGACCTGTTCATTCCAGTACCTCCAACACCCCCACATCCCCCCTCAGTATCCATTAGGCTTGCTGGGCTATGTTGTGTATTAAAGAAAATCTTTGGACTAGTATCTCAAATACAGAACTTTTTGTTATAGGTGGTGATGATGATTGGCTTGCCTGGAGCTGGCAAGACTACATGGGTTACCAAACATGCAGCAGCGAATCCTGGGAAATACAACATTCTTGGGACAAATACTATTATGGACAAAATGATGGTAAGTGATAAGACATTTTATTTCTTGATATATTGAAAACTTGCTGTAAATCCATGACCTTTGGCTGCCATAGGGTTCTTTTGTATCAAAGAAACTGGCTGCTTGTTAGCTAGTGACCATTCTTGTTGAAGAAAAGCCTGGCTGCGGCACTTAGTGCCATGGTCTGATTGACGAGGCCGTGTTAGGTCACAGGTTGGACTCAAATGATCTCTAAGATCTTTTCCAACCTAATGATCCTGTGCAAAGATTTTATTATCTTGCTGAGCTGCTGATTCACACGTGGCAGGTTTCTGAAGCTTTTTATGGCAATATGTAAGAAAAAAAATCATCTGTTGTTGACTGTTGAATGTATTTCTAGTTCTCCATACATCACTCTTCTCAGAAACATTTAGCTGGAGTTAGTATTGTGATGAGCGTACCTTGAACTGAATGGTACCAATTCTTGTGGAGTCTTTGTTTATAAATCTCTGTATTTCCTATGGGGCGTTGAGAATTTCAATTACGAGTTTGCAGCAGCTGTGGCCTTGAATTGAACAACCCTTGGAAGTATGGTGGAAAGCATTTAGCGAAGAAAAATGTCAGCCACATGTATCAGGACTGCACTGACTAACTCCGGGAAATCTCTCCATAGGTTGCAGGTTTTAAGCGTCAGATGGCAGATACTGGAAAACTTAACACACTGTTGCAGAGAGCTCCACAGTGTCTTGGAAAGTTCATTGAGATTGCAGCTCGTAAGAAGCGGAATTTCATTTTGGATCAGGTAGAAGCTTCAGTGAAAAACGGTTAAGGAAATTTGTTAGAGGCTGTATTGTAGTAATTAATTGGGATTAAAGTTATATTATTATAGCAGTTGTTTCAGTTACTGACTTACTACTCATTCAGGGGACACAGAGTTGAGCTATTACTACAAATGCTTGTCTGAACTTCTCTAGATTTATGGGATGTGGGAGGAATAGTGTTTTAACACGTTGATACAAGCTCGTAACTTTGCATTATGCAGCATCTTTATGTCCAGTTATTTGTAAACTTCATTGCAAGCTCTTGTAGAGGTGAAGTCTATACACCATAAGTTGACTTCCTTAACTCTTACAATGACAGCTACGTGTAGTAAGTTACTGCATTTTTTTCAGACAAATGTGTCTGCAGCTGCGCAGAGGAGAAAAATGTGCCTGTTTGCAGGCTTCCAGCGCAAAGCAGTTGTTGTTTGCCCAAAAGATGAAGACTACAAGCAAAGAACACAAAAGAAGGCAGAGGTGGAGGGAAAAGATCTTCCAGAGCATGCAGTTCTCAAAATGAAAGGCATGGAACATAATCCTATACTGTGTTTTAGGATGCTGAGTATCTGTTTAAAGGATTAAGTAAACGTGAAGTCTAAAAAATCACTTTATCTTAAACAGTTGTACTTATACAAAACTGGAAGACTATTGTAACTTGGTAGGATAACACTATATTGTGTTCCCTCTGCTGCAGTCCTTAACACTACTCAGTTATGGTGATACGCTTCATGCAGATGCACAAAGCTGTCTTGGCATAAAGTGCCCTATATACGTGACATATTTGGCAGAAACTGGTGTTCTGAGTGGAGGCTTATAAAAGAAAAAAAAAAAGATAGGCAGAATGTTTTCGAGGTTTGGAACAGTACTGGCAACTCCATGAAGACCTGATAATTTCCTTTGTCACTGTTACATTTACTAAATGCTCAGATTATGTAATTTTGTCCCTGTGCTGAGGGGATGGAGAGGGTGGGAGGAAGAATGAGGGAAAGGTGGTTAAACTGCGGCTTTGATTGTAGCTGAATGTAGATGCTGAATACTCAGTGTTTTTGCTATTATAGGGAACTTCACACTGCCAGAGGTAGCAGAATGTTTTGATGAAATAATCTATGTAGAGTTGCAAAAAGAAGAAGCTCAAAAGCTTTTGGAACAGTATAAAGAAGAAAGTAAGAAAGCTCTTCCACCAGAAAAGAAACAGAACACTGGCTCAAAGAAGAACAAGAAGAGCAATAAAAATCAGTTTAATAGGGGTCAGAGAGGACGTGGAGGATTCAACATGCGGGGCAACTTCAGAGGAGGAGGTGAGCCTTAAAATAAATGTGACTTCTGGAGGTTGCTGCTGCTGGGAAAAAAGGTTGCAGTGCTTGCATTGGAGTTATTATGCAGCGGGAACCCCGATCTCAGTTTCAGTAAGTTTAACATTTTAGTGCATAGTTAATTGTCCACCTTGAATGAGAGGCTTATCATACCTTGGATTGCACTGTTCATCTTCGTGTAGGAGATATGGAAGACCTAACAATTACTTGATTAAAGTAACTCTCTCCCTGCAGTCCCTGGCAATCGTGGTGGATACAACAGGAGGGGAGGCAACATGCCTCAGCGAGGCGGTGGTGGTGGCGGTGGTGGCGGTGGCAGCAGCGGAGCAATTGGCTACCCGTATCCTCGCGGCCCTGTCTTTCCAAGCAGAGGTGGCTACTCAAACAGAGGAAACTATAACAGAGGTGGAATGCCCAACAGGGGAAACTACAACCAGGTGATGCAACTGCAGTACTTTAGATGTTGACAGCTCTGGTGGCCTGTGAGGAGTCACAGACTTGGTTGTGGTGCTACACATGCTACGCCATGCTGCAAGGCCTTTCTAGTTCAGTGCGTGTGCCCAGGGCTCTGAATGTTGTGTAGCAACTGCTGATGCAGGGGGTTCATGTTAGGGCTGTATCTCTGTCCTGTTAAAAATGAGGATTTTTTAGTGCATGTGTGTGAAGCCTTGTCTTTGGGTTTTCATGTGTTTCTTCCCCTTCCCCAATAATAGTAACTGTTGTTTGGCCTGAGGGTCAGAGTGTGTCTGCACAGAGCCTCTGTTTTGCTGTCTGGTATCAAACACAACTAGTAAAGACACACTAGCCTAGATTTTACCTGATGGAATATCCGTGGAAGTATTGAAAAACAAAATTGGGATTACTGAAGAGCCAGCAGATGGAGCCCAAGCCAGTAAACATGGCTCAGGTTTGCCCAATACTGACAAACAGGGGAAAAGCAAAATTTTGTCTTGTTATATCAGTGTCCCTTTGTTGTACCACAACTTCTGTTTGAAGTTTTGTGGGCTAGCTCTTCTATTTTCAGTTGTGTGACCCATATCCTTTTGTCTGATCAGATAACATATCCTTGTAGCAACTACAGCCTTTCCTAACTAAAAATAGACAAGCTCTTGTATTTTTAGTTGTCCTGGTGCATTTAGCAGCTGGAAATAGGGTGAGTCAAAACTGGATTAGCCAGCTTTCCAGACCAGGCAACAACAGTTTGAGCTGATTTACTAATTCTGAGACGCTTGCCCCATGCTAGAAAAGCAGTTGCTTAGAGGGGAGGGAGGAGGCTTTTGGTATTGTAGTGTTTTTCAGGGAGAGATTTTTTGGTGATCTGTTTTTCTTTTAACCTGGGGCTGATACTTCTATATGGTGTGTGTTATTTTGATGGTAATGATGGTTGGTATTAGGACACTGCTGAAAAACACATGTAGACAAAGTAGTTAAAAACTGTGGTCTTCTTGCAGAACTTCAGAGGAAGGGGAAATAATCGTGGCTACAAAAACCAATCTCAGGGCTACAACCAGTGGCAGCAGGGTGTAAGTAGTCCCAACTTTACCTTTTTACTGATTGTTAATGTGAATGTTGCAAAATGCTGACTAAAACAAACAGATGCATAATCAAAAGTGGATAGCAAAATCTTCTCATGCTGGGTAATATCACTATAAATAGCTTCCTGTGCAAAACTTAATCTGCCTTGATGGTCTTGATATATTAAATACCAGCTGTGGCTTAATGTTCTTAATGGTATGTAGTACTTGGCTTCACATTACTGCTGTGAAGTGAACTTTTAACTTGCCTTCAGTTGTTCAGGAACTTGCAGCTATTAGGGAGGACTTTAATCTTCTCAAGTTCCAGGGGAACTATAGATGTTTGTTAAATGCTTTTTTTTTTTTTCCCAAGTAAGAAACTTAACCATTATGTGATTGCAGGTTAAAACTAACTATTTATTAATCTGTTGCAGCAATTCTGGGGTCAGAAGCCATGGAGTCAGCATTATCACCAAGGATATTATTGAATACCCAAATAAATGAACTGATACATATTTCTCCAAAACCTTCACAAGAAGTCGACTGTTTTCTTTAGTAGGCTAACTTTTTAAACATTCCACAAGAGGAAGTGCCTGCGGGTTCCTTTTTTAGAAGCTTTGTGGGTTGATTTTTTCTTTTCTTTTTTTGTACATTTTTAATTGCAGTTTTAAAGTGATTCGTAAGAGAACCTCAGCATTGTGCACGAAAAGAGAATGTGTCAGTATTTCAGGGTTCTACATTTTATCTGTAAAATGTGACTTTTTTTTTACCACAACAAAAGTAAAACGTTGCTTTGTACCTGGTGTCTTTTTATTAAAGAATTTTCTCCTTTTTCCCCATCCCCCAATTTCTAAGAAACAGTCGTGAGTCATGTCACAATACGATAGAAATGTTAGCAACCAGATTCGTATGGAGGCATGTTAGTAGCCCTCAAATACCATGAGATTATGTAAAGCTCCCTATTACACTCCATCCTCTCTATGAAGCTGTTGGGTGGGGAGGGGAGGAGGGGGAGGCAAAAGTTTCTGGCAATAACTAGGACTTTTTTGTAACATTTGGAACTCAATAAGATGTTGGGGGCAAAGAGGAAACCTGGGGCTAAATAGTGATGGTGGAGTGTATGTAGAAGCTCTTAAAGTTGTAAAACTCGGTTGCTTTATTTGTGGAGGCTCAAACTTGTGAAGGTACAACACCATAATTTTTTTTCCATTTGTTCTGCATTTTGATTCTGAAAAGAAGCTGGCTTTGCCCATTTCTTATTAAACAAAACTTGTTGTAAATCCAGTTGTCTAATGCGATCTATATGAAGTTAGCTGTGTGTCTGTATAACTCTTTCCCCACAAAATACTGTATACCTAGTGTGCTTGTAGTAGTTACTCCACCATTTTGTAAGCTAATGAAACTGTGAGTCACCCATTTTATATCTTAATTTTTAATCATGTCAATTCTCAAATGGGTGTATCTCCTTAGCCTGCTGATTCCTTTTCTCTTTAAAGAAAGTGGGTGGAGAAGTTTAACTCTAGACGTTTGTTTGCAATAAAATAAATTCATTTTACTCTTGTTTGGGATTGTCGCCATCAAGGTCTAAAATCCCGTTAACGCTATAAAGAGGAAGAGAATGTATGAAAGCGACGATGTTGGACAGTTTCAAACTCATTACTGTACATGCTGAAATACTTGTGTTTCTTTAAAAAAACTGGTGGTTGCTCTGTTAGAGATTTATCACATGTATAATTCACAGTTTAACATGGTTATATGTATAGGGCAAAAGTCTTTGAGTTGCGCTTGCATCATGTAAAATCCACTTAACCTCTTTATTGTAAAATAGACATTAGGGAAGGAGCAGGAGAGAAGGACTTGGACAGGGAGTAGGACAGAAGGAAGGACTGTCATGGAGTTTAGCAGAGAGCTTTACTTTGTTTTAACTGCTGTTTTGTTCAGCTTTATGCTTCTGTAAAATTGTAGTGGCAATGTTAGCTGCTAACTTGCTATTTTACGCGGTAAGACAGGGCAAAGATGTACCCGTTGTAAGAGGGACACGGGGTACTCGTGTGGGGACACGTGGCACTGCCGCCATTGGGGCCCTGGGCTGTGCTGGCAGTCCCCGTGCCAGTGTATGGACTAGCAGAGGCTTCCTGGCAGCAGCCTAGAGCTAGAGTCGTGTGCTGTGCTTGAAACTTTTCTCCAGTGTTAGTCAATTTCTAGTAGTCTTCAGAAGTAAAGATAAACTTGTGTTGCTCTTCTAGCCTTTATAGCAAATGCCATTGCATATTGACATTAAACATTAACAGCACCACCTCCTTGTTAATAGTGCTTTAAATCATCCCTTTACTTTGAATGAGAAAAATGTAAATTGTCTTAAAAGAAACACTATTTAATGAAATTTGGGGAATTGAAACCCAAATATGTTTTGTTGAAATGGAGTTTTCTTTAGACTTGCAGAAAAAAGTTTAGTGTAATTAAAGTCAATTTCCCTTCTACCCTCCTCACAAGAACTAACACTTTGTATGGAGTGCTGATCCTTTGCTTATTTTGGTACTCTATAAAATGATATAGTCTTAAACTAAAATATAAGAGCCTACACCTACTATGTGGTTGTAAAGCCTGTATTTCAATTCAAAAGTCTGGGATGTTTTGTTTTCAGTTTGTTTGCTGTACGGGGTTAAAAAAAAAAAAACCCCAACAAAACAGCCACATGTGAAGTGCATCCTCACACTCAAAAAGGAGTATCCTGTTTCTATTAAAAATACTCTGCAGCAAAAGCTGTTTTGGTAAGTTCAGCACTATCTGAGGAACAAAATTCAAAGAAGCTTCAGCACATGCTCTACTGGGACACGTGTAGCTCAGAGGGGGTGGGAAGGTCCAGGTACATCCCGCTCGTGTTTTGTCACAGTTGAGTGGAGAGCAGTGTTTGCATGGAGCCGTGTATTCAGCCTGGGTCCGCCCACACACGCACTCAGCGTAGCTCTTAAGTATTCCTAGAGAAGGGATTTACTGTGCCACGTGAAAATGGCTTTTGCAGAGAAGCAGTTACTGAAGAGTCACTTAAAAAAAAACCAAACCAGTTTGCTTTGAAAAAGGACAGTATGAAACTTAGCTGGTGGCTATAGAAAGGTGAGGAGGGCACAGCTGTTCATTGCCAAAACGAGAGGGCTGAGCCATCTGTCACAGTCAGTGATTTCTTGCAGCTTACAAGGGCTTGTTTACATGCAGAAAAGTACCTGGATTGGAGCAGCCGTGCACAGATAATGGCATGCAACACTGGGGTTTGGGTTCATGTTTCGGGTTGGTTTTCCTTTTGGAGTGCAAAGTGGGTTTGGCTTTTTCTGAGATGGGTTTTTTTCCTAACAGAGTACAAACCTGGACAGGCTCAGGTTTGGCTCTGCGATAACAGGACCATGGCACATGGTGCCAGTGCTGCTGGTGGTGCTCTCCCTGCGGCCCCGTTCTGATGGAGCTGCTGCCATCTCAACCTCCACCGGGCTGTGCCCGCCCCGCCTCGCCTGAGGGGGCTGCGCACGCTTAGCTGCAGGCTGGAGGCAGGGCTGTGCTGCGTGTCCCGGGAGGAAGCGCCCGGTTAACAACCAAACAAACGCCGGTTGTATTCCTGCCTTTGCTAGTAACAGTCGCTAGGATACACACTGTGTACATGGAGGTGCTTCCCCGCACGCCGCGGTCTTGGCGAGGGGCGGTGTCTTGCGTGAAAGGGCTCTGTAAACAGACTCAGCTGTGGGGCATCGGGGCATGGTTTGGTTCTGGGCTGGCTTAGGAGATCCCTGTCCCCAAACTCGGCTCCGCTGTCAGGAACTGGCCTTTCCAGTGTGCTGGGCTGCTTCCCCTGCTGCACCGGGAATACTCGGCAGAGCTGCCGCCTGTGTGTAGGAGCTCAGTTTAAGTGGCACCTGTACAGGAGCTCCTTCAGTGCCTACTGCAGGACAACTCAGCAGCAAAGACATTTTTAGACATTGTGCCCACTTTTTCTGACAGTGGAAGGAATTAAATCAATCTTCTGGCAGCACCCTGAGCAGTCCAAGCTACTTGCATTTAGACAAAAATTCTTACTCACTATTTCTTTTCTTCTTGCAATGCTCCAAGCAATGCTTTTAATAGTAATAGGTGATGAAGTCATCTTTTAAGATTAGGAAGTTTCCTTGTCCATGACCTTTTGAAAAACTAGGCTAGTGCTTTCTAACAGGGCGACCTCAGACTAAGCCACAAGAAATCAAACTGAGTTGCAGAGACGTAAATACCCTGACACTTTTGCAGATGTAGACTGCCAGGGGCCAGGCTCTCCCAAGCAAAGAAGCGTGCACACGCTGTATTTGCAAACTTGCATGGGAGGAGTAGGTACAGCAGGAGACAATTTGGCCCAAAGCACTGTGGAGAATGGAGAAAGCTCCGGGGCATCAGAAAAAGCTGCTGAGGGGAAGGTGGCAACTCAGCAGAGCAGCTTTGTAACTCGGATGTGTAACAGACCAGCTGTGGTGAAGTTAGAGCAGCGCCTCTCACGTGTCCTCATCCCAGGCAAAGCCCCCGTGCAGGTAGAGAGGGGAAGGAGGCCGCCCCTTTAAACAGTGGCAGATTTGTGGTTAGTTTTGTGCAGCTTCTCTGCTTTGCTGGGCATCAGCCATCTCCTCCAGCACAGAAGGCCTCTCCAGAGCCAGCCCTTACAGGGAACCGGCTGAAATCAGGACTTGGCCAGCAATTACTCTGGATGTGACTCTTGCCTTAGTTTGTCTTTCTGCCAGTACTGGGAGTGACTGGAAGATTCAGTAATGAATTGGTTGCTATGTAAACTTAGCTGTAGCTTAAAAAAGATGCACAATGCTAAACATGTCAACATCAATAGCAAAAAACAAAGGAAAGTGTAAAAAACCTAGAAATACAATTACTTGTGGGTGACTTGACACGCAAGTGTTACTTTAGAGCAAGTTTTTGTTCTCTCTTCTGGTTTAGTAGACAATCTTTGATCTGCAGAGTAGTTTTGGTTCTAGAAGTTAGTAAAATCAAAACTATGGGTGTGACAACTGAGTTTTTCCCTCAAACATTTTCAAGCTCAAAATTTTTTTACAACTTGGTAGCACAGGGCAGATTCAATTCCCACAAATAATGGGGGGGATCTGCTGCCTGGTTAGCACAAAAGGATTGAAAGTGTATTCGTTCTCCCAGTGTTAACTCTCACTTAGCTAGGATTAGATGGCTGCTTACTAGGACACCTCTGATAATTCCTGTGGCATATAAATGCAAGTATGTGTCCTCTAGTCTGAGTGTGGCTTTCATTCATGACACATTAGCCTGCAAGAACTCTTCTGCCACTCTGTGCTCTGGAGGTTTTCCTCCAGATATTAGCAAAGATTTGTTTGCCTTAGACATGGGGCATTCTGAAATGGTGCTGATGCTCAAGACAGCTGCAAAATTAAAAGGCCCAGAATGGTACTGAAGATCTCCCTGGACATAAATACACACTTAAAATACCAGTGATTTGTTTACAAGGTGGGAGATGCAGGGAAGGTCTGATTCTCTCTTTTCAATTTCCACGTAACCTACTCATGCAAGCTAGAGCTGTATTCAGGCTCTGCTGAACTCTCAGCTTTGTGGGGCTGTTGAGCAAGCAGGTAAGATAAGCTTTATATTATAAAAGGACTTTTGTCTTTGCAGTAAGAAAGTAGTGAGAGATGGGGAAAGAAATGTGTAGGTCTTGACAGAGGTATTTACTTGTAATATCTTTTTCAGAAAGAAGTGACACTTGGGAGTTGCTCACAAGCATGCTCAGAAACAAGACTCAGAAAAGCTGAGCTACCAGAGGCGAGTCCACATGCTCATGCAGCACCACGTGCAGGTTGTGAGCAGCAGAGGTGTACCCAAAGGTGGCACCTCCACACCCAGGAGGTGCTATGTGCTTCCTGCTGCTGCCAGAGCACCTGCAGTGCTGTGGGCATCCCACCTAGCCTGGAAGCACATTGGAGAGAACAATTCCTGAAGGCAAAAAGGGTTGTTCTTTTGGGAGTCAGGTTGTCCTCTGCAGGGCATTGGGCTGTTCCTGCTTTGGGTTTTGCAGATTTTCTGTCTCTCTGTAGGCTGCAGAACCATAGAGGTTTGCTTCTGGACATGGAATCCATCCTCCCACTTGCAGCAGGACTGGCACCTGTTCTCAGGTCAGCTGGGGCTTTATCTGGATGCTGCTTGAAAACCTGCATGGGTGGAAATGACATGGCTCTCTGGGCTGCCCAGAGCACTGCCCTCAGGGTAAAACAGGCCTGTCCTCCAGCTTGGCCTGGAGCTCCCAAGCTGGAGTTCATGGCCATTGTCCCTTCCACGTCTCCTGCAGCTATCAGGAGATGTTTGGCTCCAGCACTGTAACTGTCCTGCAGATAATATTAGGCTCTTATTAGTTCACCCCACAGACTAAATCCAGCTCCTTCCGCTGTCTTTCCAGAGGGCAGGCCTTGAGCTCTGTGGACACCTTAGGAGCCCATCACTGCAGTCTCTACAGTTTTTCAGCATCCTTGTTGAGCAAGAAGCCTGAAGCTGGACAGCAATATTACATGCACTGCTCAGCAGTGTCAGTACTGGTGCATAAGTGCATCCCTTCATTCATTGGCCACGTATTTCCTGATGAAGCCCAGACTGCAGCTTGACTTATTTGCAGAGAGAACACTCTCCTGGCCCACATTCAACTTGGCAGCCACTCTAAGTCCCGTCCTCTTCAGCAGGACTGCTATTCAGCTAGCTCCTTCCCAGCTCCTCTAGTGGACACTCCATTAGGCAAGCAGCTGCTCAATAAAACAACAACAATAATCATCATCATCATCTAATCTATTGTTAAATAAAAAACAAGAAACACTAGTTGTAAATTACTTGGGCAAATTAAATGTCTTGTATGCTCCCCACGTTTAGTCCGAGAGACCTTGGAGAAAGCAGTTGTGATAGTGTAATAAGAATAATTTCAGTATTAAGTATCAGTGAACATAAAATTTAAATGTCACAATCTGGGCATTTGGATTCCAGACATAGGATATTCTATCAATCACACCTTTTGCATGAACTTGCCTGCCCCTTTGTTACAAGAAGTATCTCCTGTGTGGAGCAGAGCCCACCAAGCATCACACCAGCTGCCAGACCTCGAGATGAGTGGCTGGTTCCCGTATGTGGCTGCGATAGGAGCTGCTTCCTCCAAAGGAAAGGAGGTGGGAGCAATTACTGTGATTCAGTGCTCCAGTCCACAGGGCTGCACGCTGAGCCCAACCCTGCTTGGCATTGAGAAAACTCCACAGTCTGCTTGGCGCAGGAGAAGGTGGTGGAGGCCGGGAGACACTTCCTGAAAATCGGCATCTCCCCAGCGGCTCCCGGACATTCCTGGGAGGGGGCTGCTGCTGCCACTGCTTCAGCGGCTGCATTCGCACAGCCCCGGGATATTTATGTGCCTCCACAGCCTGGCAGCCAGCCAGTCCTTTTTTATTTTTTTCCTTTAAGGAAACACCCGCAGAAGGGAAACGAGAGACCCCAACCGTTTGCTTCAGCAGATCCTCGTGCAGACAATGAAGAAAAGTTTTAAGGAATGATCTTGTTTTTATAGGTACTTACTGCCTTAAAAGGTCGATTATTTACCAAGTAAAAGTATCTTTCTCTAGTTCCAGAATAAACCAGGGAAGATTACAGTGCTGAAAGCAACTGAAGGGCTGGTGGGGGAAGGGAGGGAGTGCATGTGCTCCTCCTTGAATGGTGGCTGTATTCCAATTAGGATGGATGCCGCAGGAGGCCGTCGGTAGAGGGACAGTGCTGCTGCTGCATCAGTATCTGAACCCCTCTGAATTTTGTCCGGTTTGGTGCCATACCAGGAGCGTGTGACTTCACACAGAGCTGTGGTTTGTGGCATTTCACAGCATTCCTGAGTCACAGGGAGTGTGGCTGCCCGTGTGTGTCCACGCAGCCATGTGGGGGGCATCCCTGGCTCTGCTGGAAGCGAGCAGCGCTCCCAGGGAGCAGCTTTCCTGGCCATCTGGCAGGTGGCCACTCTGTGACCCACTTAGGTGCTCTCCAGACAAATCTCTTTGAGAGCACAGGTGTGGGTGACAGAGATGTACAGACTGAGGTCTGGTGTCCCCAGCAGAAGGATGGAAGGTGATAGAGAAATTTCTGAGCAGAAATTAATTCTGACTGGCTTTGGGGAAGGAGAGGGCTGTTGTGCTTGTTAGTGGGGGTAAGAAGCCCTCTACCATACTGGTTCAAGGGGACCTTGTGAAGTTTCACAAGAAAAGGCTGAGCTCGTTTTATCCACTGGGGAGTCTCAGTAGACAGTAATGGAAGAATGACCCTGGGATACTATCAGAGATAAGGAACCATCAAACAAGTTCTCTCATGGCCTCCCAGAGTTGCCTCAGGACGGCCCTCAAGGGCTTTAAATATTCATTCGATGAAGGCATTATAAGCACGGCATGTAACAATCACTGGTAGCTCCAGATTTCTTTGGGGGGTGTCTGAATAGGATGTTATTTTGAGAAACAGGCTGATAGGGTTTTTTTGGGTTGTTTTTCTCTGTATTTGCCCTGTGAAGGGACTCCTGCAACAGCCATTTGTGGTAATGTATCAGCTCAGTAATAAACCTGTTACTGGCTTTTCATCTTCAGAGATATTGCCACTGTCTCAGCCAGAGCCTGAACAGAAGGAGGAGTATTATCTCCCCTTTAATTGCATAGGTAGCATAACAAAGAGCAATGGGCAGGTGGGCTGCGTGCATCTCTCATCCTGTTTCCACAGCATCTGTGCAGTGTCACACTGATGATGCTGGAGAAGGATCTCTCACTGTGGCCACCTGGCAAAGGTAAAGGTGGTAAGAACTCTTGACCTGGATGACAGAAAGCATGAATATCAGCGAGAGTTGTAAAGCTTGTAAGTGAACTCCAAAGACTTGCCATGCATGTATATGCAGGACTGAAGGCCAAGATGTGTCATGGATAAAAGCACACTGTGAGCACCAGAGTTATCACAAACCATTTGCCATCAATAGGAGAGATGAGGATCTGTTGTCTAGGGAGAAAACTCGCATTTGCTGAGAGCATACCTGCTGCTCTTTGTTACAGCATTTGACAAAATAAGCAGGGAGTTTAAAAAACATGCAAAGCATATGCTTACTTCTCTCCAGGTCACAAAAAGGGGGAATGTTTGTTTCTGTTAAATAGATCACCACACTATACAGTCTGGGTATTTTTGGAGCTGTGGCCAATCTAAAGAGAAAGATCCCTGCAGTGGTAATTGTCCACTCCCATCGTACATTTTAGGTACTGCCAGAGGGCTCCTGGCATGTTCAGGAGAGCTGAGGGTTTTGACACCCTTTTGCTCATGATAGATGACAGAAGCTGGCAGGATTAAAATAGCCTCAGAACAAACTGCTCTTAATCTTGAAAACAAGCAGACATAAGGATGCCGTGACCTATTCCCGAAGGAACAGGCAGACCCCCTGCTGGACGGCTCTCAGGCAAACTATGAACTCAAGCAGAAAAAACCAAAGGAGTGTGTGAAAAAGAGGGGACCTACCTTTAGTCAAGATGCTGTTAGCCACGAAAAAAGTCTGTGTTTTCCTCAAACTGTGTTATCCAAGGTTCTACCTCTCATTAGCCTCTTCCTCCACCACCATTTGAAGGTTTAGCAGCTGTACATGCTTAATGTAATATTTTCATTTTAAGTGTAAGAGAGGTTCCTGTTCCAAGGCCTTGAGTCACATTGAGTAAAACTCAGTTTCACTTCTGATATGGAATTAGCTCTTGGTTCTTCACTTAGGGGAAAAAAATCAAAGGATCATCTTCTTGAGCATCTGAATACTGTAAAACTTTGTTTTGGTCAGTTTTCCACGGCAGGAACAACATATTTGTTTCAAGAATTGAATGGAACAAGCAAACAACTTTCATGGGTAACCACTGAGCTCTTGAGCTAAATGGATAGGAAACAAGAGAAGTATGGGAATTAGTCTACTAAGCTGGACAAAATCTTTTGCTTGGGAGCTCATTACAGTTGAATTCACACAGTACTTCATTGTTACCTGGATTGCTTATACCAAAAATAACAAACGTACTTCCTCCAGACCCAAATAAAAGAACCCTCCCAAAAGCAGGCTCAGTGGCAGGACATGACCTTTCCTTTGCAGCACTCAAGGACCTGGGGTGGGCTGTGACACAGAGTCTGGAAGCCTGCAAAAGGCAGCGAGGGCCAACATCTCCCTAAAATCTCTGCTTGGGTAAAGAGGTAAATGACAAGTTTGCGATGGCAGCTGTAATTGCCTCTGCTGTCACCTTCAGAAAAGTTCCTCAGTTTTGAGCCTGTTGCATCTGTCAGTGGCTGAAGAAAGACATTTGCTCCTATGAGAGGCACTGGAAGAGCAGAGGCCACCTGATGACAAGCAGCTCTGGGAACAGGGCTGGCAATTAACCTTAGATGTCCACGTTTCAGCCTGGTACCTTCACAGCAACTTCCCTTCCTGAAGGACCTGAAGATCACACCTTGCACAAGTGGCCTCTGGCTGCTGCCAGAGTCCCCAGATGTGTGCTGCTGCTGGAGGAGGCTGCAAACACCTTTTCCCAGAGTATCACTACTGCAGGGAACAGGAAGAGAAAGCTGTGGAGGAGCACTAAGGCCATAAACCATCTCTTTATTTTGCTGGTGGTTTAAGTTCCTTTAAGGAAGTATTTCACTAACTTCAGGGATAAAATCTAACTGCTTGTCAATCACTGTTCAGTGACCAAGTAACATAACTGTTGGTAAAATAAATAGGGTTTTAACAACTTATGGTTTCAAGTTGCTATAGTTCATTCTGTCCCATTTTATGGTTTATTCTGAGGGGGCTGAAAACCAAACACCTTCAAAATTACTATTTCTTTTTCTTCCTAGTAACTGTCTGGTAAGTTTTAATTTAGGCAAAGCAAAGCAAACACTATAATGTCATTAGCTGCAATACTTTTACATTTCAAGTCTGATAACAAAACACAGAGGTGTGCTACATATTTCCAACAATGACTTAAAATTTATGAAATTAGCAGTAACAGAAAAATAGGGATACAACTCTCTAATTTTAAAAAATAGTTATGTCATTGTTTTCAAATGTTAGAATTACTTAAGTAACAGAAATTTTTGTTTTCTTGTCAGTGTATCCTAATTTATGGCAATGAATAGCTTTGAGATCTTTTGTTTTATCCTGTCTCTCACTCTTTAACTGGGGTAAACCATGAGTCACTTTCAATTTGCTCTCCATAGCTGGCACAGAACCAGCTGGAGGCAGCACTGCAAGGAATTATGCCAGACTTTTTCCACTGCATGTTTGACCATGAGCATTCTTCCTTCTGCTGTTGCAGCCCCCCCCTTTCACACCGAGTCCTGCTCACTGCTTCCTTGTCTTATATCCCTGCCCTGCCCTAATCAGCAAATTTGATCGACTTTTAGTTAATTCCACCTCAAGTTTTAGTAAACACTGAAGCTCCAGTGTGCTGGCCAGGCTGCCTGCACATTGCCTCTCCCCCAGATTTTCTGTGAACATCTGGCACGCTCATTTTACACTCTGCACAGTGAAGCATAAGTATTAATGGGATATCTACGCAATGCAGATACATCTAGCATTTCATAGTTATTGCTAAAACTGTAGTTAAGCTGCTATTGGGCTAATATCCTTAAATGCAGTAACTTGGTGCAGTAACACCAATTAACACCAGAGAGGATTTAATGCTGCAATTTTCCCCAGATTTTTTTGACTTTCACAGTATCATAATGCTGCTTCTATTTTTTCACCAGTCACAGTATTTGTGTTTTGAAGGATGCCATTATGCCTGTGCTAACTTCTTTCCCATCAGCACAAAACACCCTTCTCTTCTTTCTCTACAAGGGCTCCTTGCCAAAGAGTGAACTTTCATCCCTGTGCTTTTGTTGCCTAAACCCCCCAGCTGGCCTATGACCTCGCAGCCGAGAGACCCCCTGCTTAGGCTGCACTTTCTTTTCTTAGGTCAGATAGGAAAGAGCTCAGTCATGTATTAGAACAGGAGCTTGTTAACACCAGCTTCAGGGCTCGCTCAGTTGCCCGCTGCTGCTCCAAGGGCGTTAGGAAGCAACAGCTCCCACCTCAAGGAGAAGGAGCCTCCTGTCACCTTGGCCCCTCACCCAACACAGAACCAGGGAAAACATTTTTCTCTTCTGAATTAGCTACCAATTAACTTCTCAGCTTGGATTTTGCAGTGAGGACAGGAAATGTTTCATTGCATTAATTCTTCTGAAGACTTTTTACATAAAATATTGAAGTCAATGCCCTCAATAAAATTTATCTTTGTTTCCTCCAGAAGAAACACGAGGAATAGAGGGGCAAGAAGGAATCAGAGTATGTAGGTTTGTTTTCTTCTTGTAAGAGGCTAATCTGCAGAGGGTAAAAGTTTAATTTTCTCAGTGTAAATAGCATATTTGCTTAATGCTCTCAAGTATATTTCCAAATAAAAAACTGGAGCAACACTGCTGTTTACATCTGGATTCCCAAACCTCCCTGCACCAATGTGAGTTAACAACAGATCTCAGACTAAGTACAGGGTGGGGGAAAAGGACTATTTTTGCTTGGTGAAATGCCTTTAGACCAGAAAGTGCTTACAGCATAATAGACCGTAAATTATTATATGAAAAAATAAAACATTGTGTCACTCTAGCAGGCAGAAGTGAGAGACATCATCACTCATCTTTTTACTAATATGCTACTAGACCTAATACTGTATTTCCAAATAAGATGGTTTCCTTGAAATTATGTAGTGATATTTCTTTTAACTGAAAAATGTACAGTGAAATAGTTAAGTAGAACATGCCTTTAAAGAAGAAAATGAAGGAAAAAGCAAACACTGCTACTTATAAATAATGTAATTATTCCACAAACAGGGGAGTGTCTTAGGTGGCAATATTTCTAATGAAGTAAAAAAAAATATTTACTTACATAGTTTAGACTGCTGTAAAGTGTGATTTTATTCATAGTTTCCAACAGACAGAACAAAGATGGAAATCCTTCAGCTTCACAGTGTTTGTAAGGTATCTGGTTATCCTGCAGCTGAAATTTTACAAAGGCTGCTGATATCACCCATCTTGCACAAGCAAAGCCTTGTCCTACTGTTTAAATATTCCTGTTCTACAAACAGCACTGTTAATAATAGCACTGAAGGACACATTTACTCAACAGGTGATGGAAGTATTTTCCTGTATTTAAATGAGATGTAATTACAACTTTGCTAAAACAAACCACACTCTGTTCATAATGGAAGTTAAAGCAGTCCCAAATCACTGTCGTTAATCCTCTGAGACCCTGCAGGAAAACACATCAGCTCCCAGATGTTTAACAGGACGTCATTCCAAAAGTGTGCAGTCACAAACATACATGAAACAAAGCAAGGCTTGTACAGACTTAACAGATTCACTATGAATTTCCTGCTCAGATTTGCTAGGAAAACCATGATTTACCAGTTTTAGACACCTCACAGGCTTGCAGTGTAGACTGACTTTTTTTTTTGGACCACCTTTTCCCAAAGATGTGTGAAACCACAACTCCTCCAGAGCAACCTATGAATCGCTTCTTTCACTGCCAGTTTGTTTCTTTTCTGGATCAAGATAACTGCCTTCAAATAAAGCTCTGTTTTTCATTCCCTCTTTAAGCATTCTTTGCCGGATCCTTTGCTGGGCCAAGTTGTACCTGCAGTAAAACCTACAGGAAAGGATAAAAAGAAAACACGATTCCCTGCTTTATATGAGTGGCAGTATCAAACCAGAGACATTCAGGCAGCTGAAAAGTTGCAACCACATGCGATAATGCTAGCAAAATTCAGCATGCTGCCTTTGGAATTAGGACACAAGGATGGGGTAAAGGAAAAAAAATTAAGAAATTTGGAAATAAGTGGGGGAGTTGATTGCTTAGGATTCAAGAAACAATAGTATTTCAGTATTTAAAAATATACATATAAACACTGAAACACATTGAAGTTAAGTATTTTGGGGAGAAGGAAGAGGATGCTTTGCTAGGCAGGTTTTTTAATGTAGTTTTAAAACCAACATGAAACACTGTTTCTGAAAACTGAAACACAGGGATCATGCTGTAGCATTCAGCCAACATAGGCCTGTCAAAATTGAAGAAGCATTTTACATACCAGTATCCTAACATTGTGCAAATAAAGCCACCAACTGCAACATCACAAGATCTTCTAACTCTACCTGAAAGAAAACCAAAAAAATCTTATGAAAAGTTAAAAACAACTTGTATGACTACCCATTAACACCTAACAGCAAATAGAAGGGGTTTTTTTTTCTTGCAAATAAATATATAAAACCCAAAAGGAAAAAGTACTTACTAGTTGCTAAAAAATGTCCAAGACCCAGAACTAAAGACCCCAGGGAGCCATAGAGCACTGACTCTCGTGCACATGGGACATTTTGAACATCGAGAAATCCCAGGAGTTTAAAGGACTGTAAGACAAAACAAAACAAAAAAATCCCAACCATAAATTTAAAAAAATCACTGCTGTAGAAGTCTGTGATGCCAACTCCACTGTAAACCTGATTTTTTATCTTAGTAGTCAAGTATAACCAGTTGAGAACTTACTGCCTCCAAGGTTATAGCTGACCAAAAGTCAACAGGTACAGATATATCAGGGATGTTTTTGGAAGAGTTAAGTATTAATTTACATAATATAGTTTTGCACAAAAGTACTGAATATTAATTTATACTGAATATTAAAAAAGAACTACTTCATTTTTACCTTTACATTCCCAAAAAAAGGAAGGGAAAAGACCCTTAAGAATCCAGGATCTTTGCTACATCACAACAAGGAAGGTTACAATCAAGTATGCAGTTAGTCATGTCATGTAATTTTATTACCTGAAACAGCAAATGTGCTTGAAAAAAGTTACTGGAGAATGAGAATGTAGTAGAGAACCTTATACTGAATAGAAACATCTATAAACCACTAATTTATGACCTAATCCTATGTGTAGGCAGAGGCTGGGCACATGGGTCAGGGTCAAGGCAGCTGCCCCTCAGTAACACCTGCGCATTGTTCTCCTATCAATCCTTTGGTCAGGGACGGTGTAAAAATACATTTTGTTCTATTGTGCTTAAATCATTAGAACATGAATAATCATGTCTGCAACTGTACCAAAATCCATCAAAGGTGATTGTTTTATTTTGTTGTGAAGGTATTGTGTTTGGTCAAAGTAGATTTTGAAGACAAGAGTACTACAGTAAACAACTGCTTGTGGAGGGCTGACAACTCTGTGAGACAAGCCATTGTGTCACTGTGGTAATGGGATGGCAAGCATGGAAATCCCCATCGTAAGTTTTATCCACGTTCCCTAGGGACAGCCATCAGCTGTCCCTGTGTACAAGACAGAAAGGATGCGGTCTATGTTGGTCGTATCTCCTAATGAGTAATTTCAAGTGCTCTCACGGGGAAGAAGTCACTTGATATGTTGCTGTTGTTGGCTAAGAAGGTATCCCTGCTACATTCATGATGCGTGATGCATCCTTTTAAAATAGTCTCACCTGTTGCCACACTGGGCAACATTTGTTTTGTCTCTGACCACTGCTGAACACCGGCCTCACGAACCCTCCAGTCTCAGCACGGTGTTTCGCCCGCCAAGAGAAAGTCCCGCGGAGGGGCCCGGGGAAACACAAACAAGCCCCCGCCCCACCCACCTGGCCCTGCAGAGCCTCAGTTCTGCCGTGGGTTTCCGTCTATTGTTCCCCAATTATTTCCTCGGGAGGTGTCACGGCGGGGCGGGGCGGTGAGGAGGACGCTCACTGCTGCTCTGCAATGACCTCCCGTGTCCCCAGCGCGGGGCTGACTCCACGGCCGCGTGCCGCGCAGCTCCTCCTCATCATCCTCCTCCTTCTCATGATCACCCTCATTCTCCTCCTCGCCCCTCGCCGCCCCCCCGCCCTCCATTACCTTCCCCGGCTCAGAGTCGCCCTCGCCCGCCATGCCGCGGCAGCGCTTCCCCGCCCGCACCAGCGAGCCGGGGCTGCGCCCGCGTACAGAGCGGCGGCGAGGAGGGGCCGCTCCGCCCGCCCCGTCTCTATGGCGCCCGCGGAAAGGGCGGGGGCGGGCGCGCCGGCGCCATTTTAGGTCCCGGCGCTGAGCGAGCTTCCAGCGCAAATCCTTTGTTCGGCGAAATGGGTCACGGCGCGGGGGGCGCGCGCGCGCGGGCACGCGGCCGGGGGGGGCGGGGCGCCGGCAC
>VZUI01000371.1:0-36777 GCA_013401135.1 Cettia cetti | reverse complement strand
GTCTATCTATCTATCTATCTATCTATCTATCTATCTATCTATCTATCTATCTATCTATCTATCTATCTATCTATCTACATATCTACGTTATTAATACCATGCATGTTTTTAACACTTGATTTTGATAAACTGTTATTTGATTCTATTCAAAGCTCTTGCTATTTACTCAACTTGAAACACTCACTATCAACTTGAATAAGTGTTTCCATGTCATTTGGCATCACATTTTTAATTAGCAAAATCTATCTATAATATCTATTATATGTTATTCCCACCTGGAGCTAAAGCAGCCAGGGCATTAATGACTAGACTATCTCATTATCACAATGAGTAGTTGGCTTTGATGACAATAATACTGTGAAACTGCAAAATATTTTTTTCAGTTTGCTAACTATACTGATTATTTCTGGATGAAAGAAAATAATTTCTCTAAATTCTTGACTAACTATACTTAGTATCACATGAATTCTGATTCTATCTCTGCCATTTATCTGATAGGCAACTAATGGGTCACTGAATTTTTCTCTTCCTCTTCCTTGTGTTATATTTTTTCCAGTATAAGAGTCAATGTCCCTTAGCATTTGGTTGGTGATTATTGATTTGAGATCTTTAATAGGAACCTTCAGAGCTGCAGTATTATGAAGTTCATCAGAAATACAGATTTACATCTCTTGCATAACAGATTCCATCTTTGTTAAAAGAATTTTCAAGCACAAAGACTTTATAAAAAGTGAAAAAATAAAAGGAGTCTTCTTCATTTCATCCCATCTTTCATATAATCTGCTTAGTGATACATCTTATTCGTTTCTTGAGTCCTCATTCAAGGAGACAGAGGCTAAAGCTACTGGCTCACCTTTTGCTTCTAGAAAGCAATGTGTTTTGTATTCTGTTATAAGAATATGACTGCACAGCAAAGAAAAATTTTGAATAATTCTGAGACAGATACAGCCCTCCAGATAAAAACAAAGGATATTGTGTTACATCTTCATCAGGTATAAAGGAGTGTGGTCACATAGGAGAGTCTCCTGCAATTCATGCTCAGCAGCTTTTTATGTGTTAGCTAGCAGTTCAGATGTGGACTTCATTATCACCCATTACCTGTACCAAGCCATACAAAACCAATTTACAACACATAAGATGGAATGATTCTCATCACATGTGTATTCCATGCCAGAGAATAATGTCATAATCACAATACTTTACAAAAAAATAAATTACTTGTAATTTAACAATCTGAAATACATGTGCAGTAAGAATGGCTGCTAAGAAGTGAAAGTAAGGCAGGAGCAGGTAGCGACAGAAGGTCAACATCCAAATGCAGAGCAAAGCAGGACTGGTGACAATCTGGTGCCAACCAGTTCTATAGAGACAGAGTAGATCCAATGTCAAGCCTCAAAATAGTCCAGCTGTCTGTGTCAATTCAGACCAACAGAGCACAGGAAACACCTTCAATACAGCTCAGGCAGGTCCCAAGAATAATGGTCTGAGCTTGAGAGCAGCTCCTGCAGTGAGTGAGCACCTCCTGCCTCTTTCACAGATAACAATTTCTTAGCAGCAAGAGTCCAGTGTAGAGTGCTGCACTGTATCAGAGGTGTCTTGATGAATAAGCGATTTAAATGCCTAAAACGGTCCTGACAACTGGCTTTCCCAAACCCAGAGGCCTTTTTCCAGGGTTTTAAACAGAACTGTCTTGTCAAAATTAAGCAGAATTCAGGCAAAATAGTATTTAATTAGATAGGTAGCTAGCTAAAAAAATATTTTAAATCTTATATATTATAGTCAAGGCCTCACATGTCACATGTGGCTTTTCCAATAATCTCAGCAATCTTGTTCTTCCAGCTAAAGCTTTGTACATGCTCTGTAAAGGAAAGGAAGATAGAAGAGAGGGAGGATGATGAAGATACTGATAGATAGTCAAGGAAATGTGACAGCATATCTAAAATTTCTGTGCAATTAATATTGAGTTAATACTGAATTTAGTGAGAAGCAAACCCATTTTGTAATCTCCAAGTAAGACCCTAATTTATTTTTTTTTCTTTCTGTTCTCTTTAATCATGGATCAAAATATTTAATCTAAAATGCACCCAGGGTGCTTCTTTCTAATTGTTAAATCATTTCAGTAAAATCTGTTGTTAGAAACAGAGGTTTAGAATCTTCAGGTCCTTGGAAATGTGCTTGTTATTTTTATCCAAGGCTGACGTGCTAGGGAAGAAGAGCAATTTTGTTTACTCCCAGGTGGTTTAAATTTGATTTGAACTCATAGCTGAGTTTAAGCTGATGAACAGCTTTTTATTGAACATGAATAAATTGAGAAATTCAGATTAGTCAGCTACTTTTTTGTAATAATTTAAATTCCAAAGAAGATGCATTTAGCAAAAATAGAACAGAAAGCTGTGTGCAATTGATGAATTGTACCTGATGACTAGCTGACTTAATAAAATCCTTAATGAATTTACTGCTGTTCTAGGTCTTTTCAGTATTGGTGTTCTTATGAAAAAGAATTTGTACAAAACAAAGTGAGAGTAACTGACATAAAATCTGAAAAGGAATGCTTGAACGAACCCATATGCAGATCAGTACAGAGGTACTTTTCTTGAACATACGCAAAAGCTTTTCCTCACAGAGTATCGTGTCACAAATGTTTTGTTCATGTATAAAATAGAAAAGACTCAACAGACTAACATTTTGATAACTAATACGGCCTTTTGAGCACCTATTCAACATTTAGTTCAACTTCCAAGTCTGAAAACCTTTTTTACAAATAGAAGGAAACTTGAGCAATCCCTTTGGGAATCAAGTAGAATTACCTAAGCATAAAAAAAAAAAAAAATCTGAAGAGGACTGTCTGTTGATTGCTAAGACATGGCAAAATTAAGGTCTATACAAAATTTCAGTTATATCTTTTTATTCCTGACAAAATGCTAAATGTTATTCTATTTCTGAAGAAATTCTTTTGTGTAGATTTTTTATATATGTATATAGATGTAGGCTTGTATATTGTTTATGCTTGTTTGGAAATGCTTTGAGACCAAAAGATAACAATGGCTACATATTATTACTTTAATCTGCTCAGGCACCCACATAGCAGTGACATTTCCTTCTCATAAGAATGAAAAATTGTGTAATTTTGCTGCCTGGACAAAGAAGGAGAAGACTAAGAAGTACCATAGTTTTAACTGGCAGGCAGCTAAACACTACACAGTTGCCCATCCACTCCCAGTAGGATGGGGAACAGAATTGTAAAAAAACTCCAAAAATAAAAAATTGTGGACTGAGATCAAGTAAGTTTAATAGAACAGAAAATGAAGGGAAATAGTAATAATAGCAATAAAAGGAGCAAAAATAAAACAGAAAAAAAATAGTAACAATCAAAACAAAGGATTGTTTTTGCAGCTGCTCACCTCCCACGTTGATGGATGCCCAGCCAGCTCCTCAGCAGCCCCTCACCAGATGCTGGGCATGACACTGTATGCTGTGGAATATCCCTGTGGTCTCTTGGGGTCATCTGTCCTGGTCATGTCTCCTCTTCCCAGCTTTTTTTGTTCTCCCCATTTTTTTGGTGGAGGGCTGGTGTGAGTAGCTGGAAAGTCCTTGTCTTATGGTAAGCACTATTTGTTAGCAACACAAATATCATTGGGTTATCGTTATTCTCATCCTAAATCCAGAATGCAGCACTATACTAGCTACTAGGAAGAAAGCTAAATCTATCCAGGCAATACAGGAGATACTGGAAAGACTCCACTTATATTTAGTGGAAAGTGGTTAGATACCAAAAGTTTGGCTTTTGGAGAATTTGTGGTGGACCATTACACCAAGTCCTGTGAAAACAGAGTAAGCTGACACTACGTCAGTTCATTAAGGGATTTAGAGCTGGGGCACACTTGTGTGATGGGGAGTATGTGTGTGTGTCTGTTCAATATATAAAAAAACTCTCTGTACTGAAAAAAAAATTGAATCTTGAAAAATGTAGCTTAATTTCTGAATTTCAGAAAACAAATGCTTATCAGTTGAGGGTGTTTTCTTGTGTAGATTTTCCTAAATAATTGTTTGCATTAAATTATTATTAACATTGATAATAAATAATTACCTATTTTATATATCAGTGTGTTCAATTGTTGATATGTTATACGCTTTTATAATTTATTTTGTAGATGGAAATATTTCCCAGAAGTTGGACTAATCTTAAAATAAGATGAGAAAAATCTGCAAAGCATCCACAGGAGCTTTGTAAACCCAGGAGATAACTGTGGCACTTCAATAAATAATACCATCTGTTTTCTATTTAGTTAATGCATTTATAGATTCTGCTGATTTCTTATTATTTGGTAGTTAGAAATAAATTATTACAACATATAATTGAAAAAAAAACATTTGGGTTTATGCATTCATTTAGAAGACTAATCTTTCAAGATCTGACTGAATAGCTAGTCAGTGTGACAGACAAATTTTCATTTGCAAGGATTACATGCAAATCCATTTATTTACAACTGTAGTCCACTAATCTGTTTATAAAGTTATTCACACATCATAATAAAGTGATAAATTGATACCTTTAAGCTGGTTCTAAAGTTGAAGATGTGTCAGCTCTAAGTACACTTGCTTTCCCTTTTGTGTTTTCTCCTAAACGAGTGGTACATCTATTTAGAAGATCATGGTCCCAAAATGGAGTGAATTCATGTGGGGCATTATTTGCTGCTAGGAAAATGTGGTTTTGAAAATATTCTCGTCAATGAAAATGCAAAATTGACAAGAGGTAGAATTAATCTAGAGGGTTGCAAAACTGCTTTGAGGCAAGTTTGTATTAGTTCACTGTTATCAAGTAATGTAAGCAAGTTAGTGCAGTGACACTCTTTGCAAGTTGTCTGACTAATGATTCAGTTGAGAAACGTGTGTTTGGAACTCAAAAAATAACCAAACACTTTTTCATAGTTCCGTTTTGTGCTCCTAGACACATTTATGCATGGAAATTTTTGAATAGTATTCAAATGGAAAAAGAATGGTAATTACATGATGAGGGATTATTTTGCACTGAGAAAAAAAAAAATTAAAAGAAGTTGTATTTGAACTTCTGCCTCTTTGCTAGCATGGGTAAATTTTCTGCAAAAGCCATTGGACACCTGCATATGCATGTAGGACTGAAAATATTTGAAACATAAAACTACAAGAGCAAAGAGCATATATTTATGCCCCATGCATTGTAATAAGGATCCAGACCTGACGTTGAATACATCTAAAAATTACCATGAGATTACCCTCCATTATAAATAACGTATAATGAAATTATTTCTGTAATAAACACATAATAGACTGTGCTGGTTTAGCACAGAAGTGATTTCTTTTTCCAAGGAAGTTATAGCAAGTTACAGCTTGATTGAACAATTAGAGTGTTAGAAACGCCTCTGGACTACACAAGTTAAAAATTAGAGAAAATCGGGAATTTCCCTTGTGGTCATCCAGCCTGCCAGCAAGTAAAGACCGGCCTGACCCGCTCTGTGCAGGGGCAGGGCCGGGCCTGGTCTGGCCCCGGGCCACAGACAGCTGCTGGCAGGGGAAAGGGAGGGCGCAGCTAATAACATCCAGCCAACTTTAAGGCCTGCCCTGCCACCGGCTGGGCAGAGGGAGATGTCCCCCCGGCCCCCAGGAGCAGCTCTGAGCGAGGCCCATCCCAATGAGACTGAGGGGTGCAGGGAAACATCCATCATCTACCTAGCTACTGAGATCCTGGCTGCCATTCCTGAGCACACCCCCCCCCCCCCCCCCCCCCCCCCCCCCCCCCCCCGCCACCAGCTCGGTTTTGAAAATTTAACACCACGAGCCGCAGCCTAAAAGGGAGAGGACTCGGGCAAGAATTTAACTCTTTCACTGCACACAACGAAACTTGCAAAGCACTAACTTTCCTCCAAGTTTTAGGAAAGCCAGAGTAGGACATGCAATGAAACAATATGAGGATATCAGGGTCAGTGAAGGAGAAGTTACATCTTAGATGAGGAGATGGAGAAGATGCCTCGGGTTTTGGGCTGAAAATCTTCTGTGAGCCATGGTAACAGACTGTAGTATAGTATAATATGCCTTTAAACCATGGAAAATACTCATTGGGGAGATGACTAGAGTATTGAAATTGTAGAGACAAGCAAAGGTATTTGTGATGGAATAAGTAAATACTGAAGTAGCTGTGATCTCGTGAGAAGTTGGAACAGAGAGAGAGAGAGAGAGATGAGATGAAGATGAGGATCTGCCCCTAGAAAGAGAAAATATCTCTGTTCCTCAAAATGAAGAAAAACCTTTGCATTTGGAACCATTAATCTTTCAAATGATACCCCTATGAACTTCATGGCCCATATGCAGACACGGGAAAGGCTGCATGGTATGGGAGGGTTTTCACAACTGCAGATTTTCCTGGGGGGCCTGTTTTTGTGAGAGTGAAAAGCCACAGACAGTTCTTTCCTGTGGAAAGTTACCATAACAAACCAAAAGAGACTTCTCTCTCTAAATGGACTGATGAAAAACTGTTTTATAAGTGGTACTGACCTAGAGTTCTGAGTTTTGTCTTTATACATTGTCTGTGAGAAAGAAAAGATACTGTTGGGGGAGAGGAAAAGTGTTTTGAAGATTTTATTCTGATTCTTATTAATTTTGCCTTTCTTGTAGTTTTGTTAATAAATCGGTCATTACACCTTTTAAGATTTGAGCCTGCTTTGCTTTTCTCCTAATCCTATCTCACAGCAGATAAAGAGTAGATAATTCTAATGGGCACTCAGATCACCATTCTAATTTTGGTAAACAGAAATTGGCGAATGTGAAACCACTACACAGGCACAAACAAGTACAAACTTAATGTCTCACTGACAAAAACCAGAAAAAGGTATTGGAGTGTAAGGAAGGTGCTTTATATAAGTTGATATTTCTGAAATATTTCTTTATATTCATGTTCTTATTATGTTTGTATTGATGAGCTAAGTGAGATCACTAAGTGTACGCTTGTGTCATATAATAAACTAAAAGTGCACATATGATTTGAATACAATTTTTAAAAAATTTGTTAATTACAAATAATTTTTGTTAACTAAATGAATTAATGTGTAATACTGTGCGGTATTATATATTAAATAGTTTGTTCCATCTGTGTTTTAAAATTTTCTTCTTCTTGCACTTTGAAAGAAAGAGGTTTTTTTAATTATCAATTTTTCTTTATTGTTCAGCACGTGGCAATAGCCTCACACCCAATTTATTTAGTATCTCTGCGTTTTTGTCATTTTCTCTTCAGCATGTGAATATGAACCTCATTAATGGATTTGTTACAGCTTAAGATAGCATTTCAGTATGCTCAAATAATATAAATCTCTGGTGTGGAAAGGGAATTATAATTCAGAAATAAAAAATAATAATTTTTTGGTCACACACCTTAAAAAAATATGCTTGTTAAGGTAAATGCTTTGTGATTCTGCAGCTTAGAAGAGCACAGTTACTTCCATATAATTAGAGATTAAAAAGACCCTCTTGGTATACAGGCATAATTGTCAAGAAGTTATTTTGAATATGATAACTAAACATTAAATGAAAGGTAGCGGCGTATCCACAACATAGTATGACCTGCTTACACTGAAGAGTTGGTGTGACATAAATGTATTATTCCAGTTTATTAATTCACATTTCCAGTACTTTCTGTTGTACTTTTATAAGCCTTGTATTTTGAAGACATTGACGCAGTTATTTTTCACTGCTGGGTAAACTGATGGTGGTGGTACAGCTGGATCTTTTGTGCTACTGTTGCTAATAAGCACACTTTCATAAGAAGTGTTAAAAATAGACCCACTTATAGTGGGTTTGCCTTGTCTGAATGCCATGTGTCCACCAAGCTTCTCTAACATTCCACTCTTCCACTGGACCTGGGAGAAAATACAATCAAAGTCTCCTGAGTCAAGATAAGGGCTGGCAGAGATCATTCATCAATTACTATCACAGGCAAAATAAATTCTGCTTTGGGGAATTTATTTATTAATTGCCAATGAAATTAGAGTAGGATAATAAGAAATTAACCCAAATTTTGAAAACACCTTCCCAGGCTTAACTGAGCTCCCAATTTCTCTCCCACTTTCCTCTGAGTGACAAAGTAAGATGAGCAATAGAAGTTAGCACCAGTTCATCACACATTGTTTCCGTTGCTCATTCCTCATCAGTGGGAGGATTCCTCAGACTCTTTTCCTTCTCCAGCGTGGTGTATCTCCCACAGGAAACACTCCTCCATGATCTTAGTGTGGGTCTTTCCCACAGACTGCAGTTTTTCACTAACTCCTTCACCCTGAGTCCCTTGCACAGGAGAGAGCCCATCAGGAACAGGCTGCTCCAGTGAGGGTCCCCTATAGCACTATCACAAGTCCTGACAGCAAACCTGCTCCAGTGTTGATTCCCCTGTCCATGGGGTCACAGGTCTTGCCAAGAGCTATCAAATAGTTTAAAAAATTCTTCATCATCACTTAAATCTGCAAGGCATTCTGCAGGACACTCAATTGGGAAAATTTGAGTATTAAAATGATGAGCCTCATAAGGGATGATGGAAAAATGATAGTTTTCTATAGTATTTCAAAAAAAGATTGGATATTGACAGAACTGAATGATGGTTGTAATGTCAGTTTCAGGAAGATTAGGATAACTTAGGTTTATTCACAATCTTCCAAGAATTCTGAGGTACTTCCTTGAGAGCGTAGAAGCCCAAATACTTCCTTGTGCTTACAGTCTTTCTTCTGTACCTCTACCCAGATTTCAGATTATTTGCTGAAACAACATGGCCTATACCAGGTGCTCTGTTCCCTGCACACAAGTTTTCCTTAAGACTTTAGAAATTTTGTCCTTTATTTTCTAAGTCATTTTGGCAGGTGATATTCTTCTCTGTTTCCTAAGGAATCCAAATCTGCCATGTTGATTGCCAGGTTAAATTGACAATTAGATAAGGTGCAGTTAAATAGAACAAAGTTAGTTACTTGATTTTGCATGTAATGAATGAGAATAGAACTGATAAAAATGGCTTTCTTCTTTGACATAACCACAAAGTTCTTAAGATTGACTTGACTGATATTAATAGAGGAGGTGACAAATATGATAAAGACAAAGATTGTTTCATTTTTTGGGATCTAAGAACTTGGCTTTGTTCAGTCCATATAACTGCTGTTCAAAGCTATCCTTTCACAGAAACATATCCTGTACCAATTCTCTATGTTTTCTTTTATGCTTTATCTATTATATTTCAAAACAATGCATTGCTTGAAAACACTTCCACAGCACATAGGAAGTAGAAGTGCTTTTATTTGTATTGTGATAAAATTAGCAGTAGCCCACAGCATTGTTTCCCATAGAAGAAGCGTATCATCACATTTTACATTTTCTCTTTACACTGGATATATTCTATCTCATAAAGCAGACGTGAACAGCCTCTTTCCCCTGCTGCAGTTAACTCCATGGGAGTTATCACATTTGTACTCAAAAGATACTTTACCACTATTTTGTATCAACGGTACAAAATACATTAAGAAAGGTATTTCTCCCTCCCATAAAAAAAAATTAAAAATCCAGGAAACACAATGAGTAGAATTTTCAAAGCTTCCTATGAATGCTGGATACCTAGTTCCCTGTAAAGTTTCACAAACAACTTTGAAAAATTCAGGCTATGTATATTTCTTTTTCATCTTACAGATGGTTTTAATAATTTATTAAAATTCTGTCAAATTCTTCATTCCTTAATGGTTTCTTTTTAACATTTCACCAAAAACCAGCTTTTCAGTTTTGCTGGTGTTACTTTGGCATGTGCCAAAACTAGTACATAGCAATTTCTTGCAGTGTTGTGAGGCACTTGCTTTTCTTGCTATGTTTCTGTACATTTAATGGGTGACTGATGTCCTATACCATGAAAAAAATTATTTTCAAATGTGACAATCTTCTTTTTAGATGAAATGTGTTGGTTTTCGCATTATTACATGGAACAATGCTATTGCCAAAAAACAGACAATAGAGGCTCTTCAGCAGAGGCAGCTAATGAAACATTTTTACTCAAACCTCTTTTTCTTTTTTTTTTTTTTTTTTTAATTTGCTGACTGCCCATTAGGCCAATATGCAATTTAGCCAGCAAACTACACTGATGATATGGATTAAGAGGAATGTAAGAAATTAATAATAGACAGGTACGGTACCTTATTCTTTAAGTTATTTCATTCTTTGGTTAGATTTTTATATGAATCATTCTTTACTTAGAAGAGGCCTTTAATATGACTGCTTTTACTTTGTAGTGTTCCACGATCACTGTAAATTGTTTATGTGCTTAAAAGTGTATCTAAGTGGTTTTTTATTTATATCTTTAACTTTTATGGGTTTTAAAACAAGAAATGTATTTTTTTTCTGCTGAAAAAAAATAGATACATCTGTATAAAGTATCACACAAATTCATTTTTCCATTCTGTGTGAACACAAGTGTAAAAATAAAGTGAAATATTTTGGTTTGAAACAAAACTGAATTATGTCCTTACTTAAATATAAGCTTACTTTCCATTCTAAGATTACTTTTTTCCCCCTCTAGTAATGAAAACACTCAAAATCTTTTGTTTTCATTAAAAATCTAATGCTGAGCTGAAATAATACTTTAATGTTTTTTAAAATAAACCAAAAAAACCTTATCTTTTGAAAATGCTACTATAAATCGTTAGCTAGGAATTGGCTGCTTTAATTTACTTTTCTAATCATTTTAGGCTTTCAGTTTTTACGTATTTGAAAAATACATATGTTGAATTATCTTAAGATCAAATATATTCAGTGGGTGCGTCCAAAAAGTTATTCAGTCTCTACATAAACAATAATACTTAACTAGTAGTAACAGTAGTACTTTTGTTTGTTTGTTTCAGTGAATACAGGTGATCAATCATTATACAGATGAAACGAATAAAGAATATATATACATACCTAACAACAGGTCTGCTTTCCAAAGCAAATGTCCAGATCAGTTTAGGTCACTTTGAATTCAGGTGCACTAGAAAACATAAACTGGATTTCTTCCTTATGATACAAAGCTGGAAGACTTTACAGTACCAGAATTGTACTTATACCAAAGTGAAAAATGGACAAACAAAATATCTGAAATGTGTTTACTATGAATTCCAGGCCTTCAGCACCAAGTATTTCTCTCTACAGATCAGAGCTGGCATGGTAGTATAGATGTGACCTCAGTGGTCCAGTGTTAGCATCTGATGTAGGCATCCAAACACTGCCAGTAGACAGAAAGCTAAGGAGGTGTTGTCACTGAAGGCCAAAAAGAAAAAAAAAAGGGGGGGGAAAGAGAAGTAAACAGCAAATCCTTAGTTTCCTTGATGGAATGCTTCACTGTGTGGACTTGCCCCACTGTTGTACAAATAGGTGTATGTTAAATGAAGTGAGCAAAGGTTATTGCTTTTCCTGCTAGTAATCCAGGCAGCCAGTTTATTAATCCAGACCTCTTATGTAGTTAATTGAAACAGTCTGTTTGGGGAAAAAAAGTCCTTTCAGTCACCCTCCAAAGTATCCACTGAGTATATAAAGATATTTTACTCTTTGCATGTATCTATACAAAAAGTAATCCCAGCAAGGTCAGTGGTGCAGAAGCCTTTTAATGAAGAATAAAGAATGATGCCTTCACATACACAATATTAGATACCTTACAGGGTTTTTATTATGTGTTTTATTTTTTTAAGCAGTACTTAAAACTCTGGTACATTATATCAAAAAAAGTAGGATGGAATATAAAGTATTGAGAATCTTTTTTTCTGTAATTAATTGCAGTACACGTGTTATTTTTCTTTGTAGATTTCTCAGTGGGAAGAAAAAGTAGTAGGAAGGATAAATTAGAAAGAAGAGAAAGAGGTTGTCCTGGGCTACTTGAAAGCAGAAAATTTGACAGGAAATAAGATAAAACCTGTGCTTTATCTTCCAGAAACAAATACAGCTGTTCATTTTCTATTTTTTTGTAAAGCAGCATATTTAGCACAAAACTTACTATTTGGGTTTTCCTGATTTGATTTTTTAAATATTGTGACATTTGAAACATGACATATTTGTAACATACTAATGGTTACTATGTGAAATAAAACATGAATTGTAAGAGTTATTTTGAATAAGTTCAGAATATAGTTTTCTCATAGTGGTTCATTTGGACATTGATGGAGAAAGGCCTAAAGCTACATTGGAAATGCATACATCTCACTAAAAAATTTGGTAACAATGTTTCTATTCCTGCTTATTCTTTGTCTGACAACTCATTCATGTTTAGCATATACAGAAATGCTGGACATCTGTCTAAAGAAATTGGCATTGTGAGTCCCTACAAAAAAAGAGTGTAAAAGGGGCATCTATTTACTTGTGCTGCCATACGTTTTTAATACACATTAATATTTATGATGCTAAAATTCCATCTCTGAGGGTATATATTTGGTATTACATTTTAAAACTGAAAGGATCTTTTCACACTTCTTTTTATACCATGGCTGTCTGTATAGTATCTTAGTTCTTTGATGAAGCTTTTACTCCTTTTTTTTTTTTTTTTAATTATGTAAGGAAAGAGGGATAAAGATAGATACTATTAGAGTCTTTATTCATACCTAATGTATAATGCAAATCAGACATATAATTGCTATACAAAGTTTTCAGTGTATCTCAGAATACTAGCTCATTGCTTGGGAAGTCCATTATGTGTAGGCAAAAGCCTCTGGAATATCCTACACTATTTTCTACCCCTTTTTTTTCTGTCATAAGATATTGATCTTTATAGATAAAACGCTAGGTCTGCTAGTGCTGATGTCAGAAATTACTGTAAACTTCAATGGGCTCCGAATTGTCATTTTTTAGTGTTTTGTTGTTTACGTGTTCATACGATTATGAATTGATTAAAGGATGATGGGCACTGCTAACTTGCTACAGCTGTGAAGTGGTATTCTTGTTTTATCTGCAGGACAAGTGCAACATGGTCAAAATCAGACAGTGCTTCCTGCATAGGTACCATAAAAAACTAGGAATCATACATGTACTGTAAACTTAGCTGATTTTTGTTAAGTATTCTCTCAAGAACAAAAGATACATCAGCTATGGAGCTCTGTTTTAGGGTATAAATTGCAGACCATGAAAAGCAATCCTATAGCAGTTTGTTTTTCAATTATTTTGCTACTCTTTTCAGTGAAGGAATGTAGAAGAAAGTTCTGGAATTAAGTTATGTTTGTCCATAGATCATTCCTAATGTTGAAACAAATTTATCAACTTACACAAAATAAATGCTGATTCATTGCAAAGAAATATAAGACAATGTAATCTTGTTTATTGTATGTTTATAATAAATCAGGCTTTAGGTTTGCAATTATGTTAATGCAATTCAATAATGTATAGTAGTCTATGGATGAAACAAGTGACATTTTAAGACTGTGGCAATTAATTGGCATGTAAAGAAAATTCTTTACATATTAGTAGGAGTTTTGCTTATGAAAAACCTCCCCATGTACTTCATCAAGTATACTTGTGCTCTACCAGTTCACCTTGATCCAGAATTTTATGCTTTCATACAGTAGCTAACAAATGAGCAAACAAGAGCACAGATGTCCATACTTTAAAAACAAGAGAATTGCAGTGACCTTCCTTCCCTGCTAAGCACTGTGCAAAGAATGCATATCAGCTTCTTCACAGACACTGTGTTGTTAATCTTGTTCAAGAATGTAAGAATGTAAAATTTGCATTGCAGATATAACAATAACAATGACATTTTGTAGTATCAAATAAAAGGTTGGTAACACTTCTCAATAAGAGGCTAATCATTGCTTCTTTGGTGTCTATTATTTCCAAAAAACAAATATTATTTCCAAGAAGACAATTTGGCAAAACTGTATGGAAAATATAGAGCAGCTTAAAAATCACATATTCAATATTCCTTATTGGACATTTTTTAAAAGTTGAGGAGAAGTTATCTGCTGACTAAGGAAGCGAGATGTTCATATAGAATGTGTACTATATTATTATTTTTAAATAAAACAAATAATTTGTGTTATGACTGAAATAAGCAGTGCTAAAAACAGTAGGAAGAAAATGACAAAGACAGTATTTGTAAACAGCAATATTTCATGTACTGTGACTCAAACTGAGTCATAATGGTAGGACATAGAACTGATACGTTTAAAAATAAAAGTGTGTTATCCTAAAAAGTGATACAATATGTTTAGTTTTTCTAGATTAATAACTCTATTTTTTTGGTATTCACATATACATTATTTGGGTTATGGCTGTCATTCTATCAGAGATTATTTACTCAGTTTAAGGAAAAAGAAACAGATATCCTGAAGATAGAGAATATGGACATTGACATAATATTAAAAAGAAATAATTTTAGACAAATTTTTAAGAGCTTCGGAAATTATTACAAGACTCAAGAGAAATTATATATGAATACTCAGTAAGAACAAAATTATAAGTGGCACACAAGTAGTTCTATTGAAGTCAATAGGATTATTCATGTAAACCAGTCTAAATACTCTTGTCCTTATTACATTGACATTGGACTAACTATTTTAAATATTCCCAGAACAGTAAAATCCTTTCGTACACTCACTTGAGCTTAATTTTTCTGGCATGCAGAACAATAATTCTTTGTTTCTGATTTACAACAAAACAGGTGTATATGTTCTCATCCACCTCCTCCTCCTTTACTTCCCAGTATCATTTCAGTACATACTACCTTGTGAATTGCACTGACTGTAGGAAAGTTGCCTAACAGATGCTACAGGCCTGATTTTAGTTGACGGTTTCTTATGGTTATTTCAAGATCAACCTGTTCTATCTGCTGTGAAGGTGTTCACATGTCATGCCCCTTGGGGTATGTTTAACAGATCTTCTGTCGCTACAGGTTCAGATAGATTTGATTTACTTTGCCAGCCTGCCTCCCAGTTAGTGACAGCCTTTTGCTCCTGTTGTTCTTGCAGCCAGGTATGGAAGATCTAAATGTGACATGCACTTTCACATGCAACTCCTCACTAAAAATGTGGCTCTTTGCAGGACTTTTTTGCTGCCAAATTATGGTCTCTCCTCTCTCAGTATATGTTTTCCTGTAATTACTTGTGCTTACAATGTGTAGGGAAAAAATTGAATGCTGAATGCTGACAAATGTAGTTTTTAATAAAGATTTTTTTAATTAATTTTTAAAAAATCCACCATTATCTCTGGTATGAAAAATGGCTCAAATGAGACTAAGCTTTCCAGGTCACTAGAATATCAACATGAAGGAGTTTCCATTTAATTTTAACAAAAGCAGCATGCCATTGCATTTTCCAGCTGTAACTGGCAGGACATTAGATGTTCCTAAAACCATGAATTAAGACTACTTGGAGTAATTTCAGACCAAATAAAGACTGACAAATCTGCAACCAGCATGACCAGAAAAAAAAAAAAAAAAAAAGAATAGTTTCAAATGGAAAGATAAATTAAAAAAAAATCTAAATAAAACTTATTTCTGTTAAAGAAAATTTAAAAACTAGAAATTAAAAACACAAACAAACAAACAAAACCTGCAAAACAAAACAAAACCCCGAACCCCTCAACCTTTAAGTTCTCTGTGAGCAGGAGATTTTACAAATAAGATATTTTCCTAGAGAAATTTTAAACTTCACTGCAGTATGAGGATAAATTGCTGGTTATATTTTTCTTTTTTGTGGGTTAAAAGTGGAATGCAATACCTTTTTTTTTTCTGTTTTAAAGAACAGTCTGTACTTTTCTTAATAACCTTTAAACTTAATTTTTTTCTTTCATTGTTAACATATTCCACAATCTCATTTTGTACCTCTTTTTCTCCTTCCTGTCTATATTTTGACAGTAGGTCAAGTGTTTTTGAAATACTTATTTTTTCTTTTTATTTTTGAACTGTCTGTGTCTTCCTGAATTCTCATTCATCTTTGGAAAATCTACAGATTCTTCCACTCCTTTTTAAGTGAGAGAAAGAGTATACAGCTTTTATATCAGAATTGTATCATTGTATGAATATTGCATTTTGCATAAGATTTGCAAATGGGAACGACTATTTCTTCTCAGATATTCAGACCACTTCATTTTGCATTATTCACTGATTTAGATGAAATCCGTCTGTGGCTTTTAAAGAGAAAAAGAATTATTTTTAGCTGATTTGTTGTCTTGCAACAGTTTAGTGCCCAAAGGAATAAGAAAGGACAGCAATAACTGTCGATCCACTGCAGTTTTATTGAAGTTTAATTTATATTACGACCTTTACCATCAAGAATTATTTTCTTCTGGAATGGTAATTTTATTTGCCTTATCTTGTATAACATTATGGAAATTGTGCCTAATAAACTGACTATATATAAACATTGGGTTTTCCCCTGCATCTAATAGTTCTGTCAAGGAATCCCTGTCTTGTTGCATTTCTTTGAGATATTAAAATATTTTACCCAGAAAAATAGTTGTTCAAGCATCCATTTTCTCAGATTTTTATGCCATCACCCTCTAATACAAAGTATTGGCTACACAGAAGCATAATAAAAATACGTTAGATGAACTTTTTCTCCAGTCTTTGTAAATAAAATTTGAAAGTCAGAGATAAATAGGGATAGGACATGCTTATGTATAGGTCTAATAAGACTCTAAACAACACACCTTTGCTGAAAATAGAAAGTAAAAATTCTGTTTAAAATTAATACCTTTGTTTAAATTATTTTCTGATTCCTCAGTGTTACAGCATAATCTTTAACAGGTGTGCAGATATAAATAATATGACAAAGTGAGTTCATTTTGCAATGAACATAATCCAGGGTTCATTTCTTCTTTGCCATCTTAATCTGACTTTAAAGTACTTCAGAAGTATAGTCTTATTCATACTAATATCTGTATTATTATTTCAGTCTGGACATATTTTTCATATTTTTACATAATGCTATATCCACTTCTGCTTTTCTGGTTTTGTTGGGGTTTTTTTTCACTTAGCATGCCGTAATAATCCTACCACTTCATTTTGATATATCTTTCCAAGTTTTTACAAGCATTTTGTTTACATTACTTATATTCTATGAAAACTGATGCTATATTTCTTACCTAGTTTTAGTCTTTCAATGGTACTCTTTATTAGTTTCATTATAATAATCAGCTAAGGTCCATGATGTATTTTTCTATCTTAAACTCATGAAATGCTACAAGAATGATTATCAAGTGAAGGACAGTTTGCACTTTTCTTAATTTTCTATGTCTTAGTTTTCTAGTTCTGTGATTTTTAGATTTTTTCTCTTTTGTGTACTATGAACTATAGTTAAGTGGAATTTTTATGTCTATGGGTTCCTGTCTAATAGGTAATCCATTTTTGTATCATACCTTCATATACTTAATTAATTATTTCATTTATTGGATTTATGGTGTTAGTCTGCTTTTGGTTTATGTGCTTTTTAAAATCATATTCAGAATTTCAAGGAGGATCCAGTTTATTCTTTGGGGTTATTATTTGTATCGTACTATTTACCTGTAGGTTTGTGTTAGCTGATGAGAAACTGAACTGAATGTAATCACTTATTGCTGTGATACTTCTATAGCCTCTTCTATTCCTCTGCTGTGTGTGAGCTATTTTGACCTCAGTTGACTTTCTATGATTACAGTGATTATCTGATTGGATTTTAGTCACATTGCTGCCTGAAAGGCTACATTTACTTAGTTAAATAACTTGAGTTTGCAGGTTGGCAGTGTAAAGACATAACATAATATAAAACAGACCATAACAATATTAAGATCACTAAAAAGATTGAGCAAGAAATCCCCAATATATTAGCATACTTGATAAAGATACAACCTTCAGAAAAATATTTTTTCAAAGGAAATATATTGAATGTATGTAAACCTTCATAAAGAACATCTACATTTTATTACCTGGGAAAAATCACCTTGTTTCTTCTACTTAGTATGGATTGGCACATAACCAGTATAGATGTGTTTTTAAGGCCTGTGTAAGGATTTCTGAGATTTACAAGACAGTGGACTGCTTCCAGCCTTTTTTTTTTTTTTAATGATGCTGCTTTACTAATAAGCCCCCCCAAATAAGCAGTTTGACCTGAGCCATATCCTTGCCACAAGCCAAAAGACAAGCTGTGAATGATTAGACTTTGAAATTATATTCAGTGAAGCATGCTTCTAGACAGACAGAAACCAAAGTCAGCCCCAATTTTTTATAAAGCAATGTAGAGAAATGTTCCTTTCCTGCTTATGAAATGTAAATGCATAAAGGTGCTGAAAATAGCTCAAGAAAAGTGCAGATAGTAGGTCAGTACTCTTTCTTTCAATATATATATTTCCTTCATTATAGTGCATCTTAAACCAATTCTAGCTCTAAAAAATAAATGCTCAGCATTTATATATAGAAACTGCAGTACTATCCATTTTATTTCTGTAAGTGATGCCATTAAATCAATGGTGGAAGTCACACAAGGTAAGCACGTATGGCCCTTTGTGTGTCTTTTTAAAAGATGCACATTTATCAGAGAGATTCATTATTAAAATGTGATGGTGGAGAGATAAATCAGTGCTGGTTTTAAAAGGTTAGATCAGTTATATGGGTCTTCAAAGCATGTGCTGTTTTTATCATAATTAAGAGCTCTTCTTAACAAGATAATCTTTTTTCTGCTTTAAATGCATATTTTAGTGTTGGGTCTGACTTTATGGCTCCTGTATCCTATAAAAAGAGCTCTCTGGAGGATGAGTTTCTTCCGTCATGAAAACTTCTGAGTTTTCAGGAGTTTTGCTGCATAAACAAAACTCATTTAATATTTTTGAGAGACTGAAATGTGTAGAGATAAAGCTAACTCTTTTACTGATTCAATGCTCAACAGACCAGTAAGTATTCATATTGATATAAGAGTATTTTGGCATCTTATAAAATAAAAAAAATTGGTAAAATGCTTCATATTGGCAGTGCCAAAAAACAAAGTAACCCTAGGAATCTCTAGTATCTTTTCCCAGGATAACACAATCTGTGAGATAAACTTTTATGAAAATTAAATGAACATGAATTTAAAGAAATCAAAATAGAATGGATACAGATGATGAGTTTTCATTTTGCTCATTTTAAAAAATAGAAAACATCTACATTGTTAAAACAACAATAATTAAGACCTTTTTTTATTAGGCATGAGGTAGAGACATTAGAGTACTAGAGAGAAAGGATGAAGTACTTGTGAATATTAAATGGAGAAAAAAATCAATATAAACAACAGGACACTGTTACTGTAGAAAGTAACACATTGTCCATGAATGGATTTTGCATAGAATAAAAAGAATCACAGAATCACACAGTTGTTACGTTTGGAAGGGACCTCTGGATATAGCTAGTCTAACTCTGATGCAAAACAGGATCAGCTGAAGTGGTTATACATGAACACATCCAGGTGGGTTTTAAATACCTCCAGAAGGGGTGAGTCCATGACTTCCCCAGGCAGCCTGTTCTGGTGCTATTACACTCTTCCATGTAAAGAAGCTCTTCGTCATGTTGACGTAGAACTTGTATTTCAATTTTATTCAATGCTACTCCTTCAGTTGCTGGGTACCACTGTAAAGGTCTGGCACCATCCCACAGTCATCTGCCTTTGAGATACTTATTACTACTAATGAGGTCCCCTCTCAGTCTTCTCTTCTCTAGACTAAAATGCCCAGTCTCTCCTGATAGGAAAGAAACTCCAGACCACTGGCCATCCTTGTGGCTCTCCACTGGACCCCCTCCAGCAGCTCCTTGTCTCTCTTGTGCTGAGGAGCCCAGAACTGGACACAGCACTCCAGGTGTGGCCTCACTGGGCTGAGAGAGGGGAATGGTCACCTCCCTCAACCTGCTGGCCACACTCTTCCCAGTGCACCCAGGATTCCATTGGCCTTCCTGGCCACAGGGGCACTGATGGCTCAGGGACAACTTGTGATCCACCAGGAGTGCCAGGTCCTTTCCCACAGAGCTGCTCTGTGCTGGCACTTGGGGCTGTTCCTCCCCAGGTGCAGGACCTGGCACTTGCCCTTGTTGAGCCTCATGAGGTTTCTCTCAGCCCAACCCTCCAGCTGATCAAGGTCCCACGGAATGGCAGCAGAGCCTTCAGGTGGATCAGCCACTGCCCCCAGTTTAGTATCACCAGCAAACTTGCTGAGGGTGCATTTGATCCCTTCTCCAGGTCATTTGATAATAGTGATAAATGTTTGATAAAGAAAACTTGAAAAAATTCTGGAACAATATTCTAATGAAATGTAGTGCAATCCAAAACTCACCTAGGGGTTAAGATGATACCTTTTTGAATTATTCTATTTTTGTGGTTATCAAAATTCTAGGGGATTGACTTTTTGAGCCAAAGATCATTGGCAGTTTAATTTGTTTTAATTCACTTTTTTCCTTCTGATTTATTTCCCCATTTGGATTTGATATTGTCCCATGATTTCAAATTAATTTTTCCATTTGAAATCACAATCATTAAGACATATTCCTGAGTACATACATGTTCCACTTCAACAGGTTTTTTAGCACGACCTAGCAGAATTCAGCTTTCTTTTTAAGTTCAATTTTAATACTGAATATAATGAAACTAATAGAGTAACTTATTACTAAATTCTTCCAATTTTAAATATTGATCCCTTCTTCACCTCTGAATACCAATGCTTCCTTAAATTTTATTTTTGTAAACAGTTTGGTTTTATTTTCTCTTACAAAGAAAATCTCAACTTTACCTTCACCTTGCAGCATATATTGATAGATTTCAGATCAGATCAGTTTTCAGAATGGTACTTTTCCTGGACCAAACCAGACATATATATTTGAATGATAACACAGGGTTTTTAATCCTCTGGAATATTGTCACAAATAGTAGTTGTGAAGTATGCAAGGACTTCAAGTGGTTATATCTAAAAATAGATTATTGCTCTAAAGCATTATATATTTTTTTTTATGAAGGTGTAATTTTGACATACTCACAATTTGTCATAAGTGGCTGGAAAAGATGCCAGTAAGAATTTCAGATAAATCATTCTCACAGTTTTCACTTTTGTATTTAAGTCCTTACTTAGGCATCTATTAGGGGTGAAATATTATTTCTTACCAGTCTGAGCCTATTGATTCTTTTCCCATTACCATAACTTTGAACAGATAAAACAAAATCATAATTGTGATATTGGATGCATCACTGCATATATCATCAATGAACTAATGTATACTCTGTTTAAAAATGAAATTTTAATTCAAATATGCTTTTTGGTAGTTAAGTTGCATGCATCTGGGGCCCAATACTGAAACTCAGTCTGATCTGGGTCTGAGGTACAATGCAATTTCTGGATGAAAATAAAAATGACAAATTTTATCAGATTTATCAAATTTTATCAGATTGAAAACAAACAAAAAAAATTGGGATGATTGTTGACAACTACATTTTTTTGATTCTCAGCTTGAATGAAAGTTGAATTGATTTAAGACGTCAGCATATTTCTGCAGGATTTTAATAAAACATGTTTCCTGTTTGAAGACATACATTTTTTGTGACATTAAGAAGTGTGAGGTGAATTAATACTTTAGACCTTATGTTGCAGAAGCATAACAGAATGTAATTTTTCTCCACACTAGGGAAATTGTAATAGAAGGCCACAGGATTACACCATCCAGAAGATCTGGCTTGAGGTATTCCAGTGACATATGTATTTATAAATGCAGGCAACTGTTGCTATAGGACACACAATGAACAATATGCACATATCAAGTCATCAAGGCAAGAAAGAAGGAAGTTTATTTTGTTACTTCAGTTTATATAGATTTTGGACAATGACCAGGGATTGGAGGGTGAAGGTTGCCACCTATCCAACCACACTGCTCAAATTAGAAGTTCATCAAATTTCTCCTCCCCAAGAGAGGAATGTCAACAAGAAAGAGACAGTTACATAAACAATACATTGTTTGTGTGAAAATGTGTGGGAAACTTCATTATAAACATGTAAATATCAGAGGGCTGAAAAAGAACAGGGTGACAGGCAACTGCTAAACAAAACCCTCAAAGTCATTGATTGCTGAGCAATATACTGAAGGGCTTAGTAATAGATATTACTAAACAGAACTGAATGCCTAATTTTAAGGAATTTGCTTGAACTATAACTAAGGAAAGCAAAATGGTAACAAACAGGTTGAGAGTTGGGAAATGAGAAATAAGATCCAATTTTCCACCAGTAAGTGTTTATATGCATTGAAGCTCCATATATGTAAGTACAGGTCGTAGGAAGGTATAGTGCAGGTATGCAATTGACTTAGTGAGACATTAGAATCTGACTTATTATCTGAAATGTAGCCTGGATGCTCAAGGCATTATTGAGCTGGAATGCTACAAGGAATGAAGCTGCAGAATGTAATAGCAAGGGATACTGAGGAAATCTGAGCTTTACTAGAACTTTAAGAACAGCCTTTATGCAGGCCTTGAAATCAGTCAGACAATTTGTCTGGTGAAACTTACAGTATCTTGAATTGTATATGGTACATGAAAGCTGGTGTTCACACTAAATAAAATATGTATCTGTTTGCACAGAGATTTTACTATTCCTTCCCTAATAGTATGTGAGTATTTGAATCTAAACTCTTTACTATTTGGTATTGAAGTGAAAATAGAAGTGTAACATAGTATTTTAAAAACCAGACAGTATTCTGCAGCAAATCAGGCTTGCTCAATCCTTTTAAAATAAAGAAGAATCAAGGAATCATAGATTGTCAAGGGTTAAAAGTCATCTAATCCCAACCTTCCTGTCATGGGCAGGGACACCTTTCAATAGGCCATATTGCTAAAGCCTTACCCAACCTGGCTTTCAACACTGCCTGAACTGAGGTATCCACAACTTCCTTTGGCAATGTTTTTCAGTATCCCACCACCCTCAGAGTAAAAAATTTCTTCTAATAGACAACCTAAACACCCATGATAATAAACACATAATAAAAAAATTATGACACTTTTTATGGAAGTGGAATTGGCTTGAAAGCTTTCACTGCTAGTTGTCAAAATATTTTTTAATTTCTTAAGCATTGAAAATTAGCGAACTGTCATCAAAGAAATCTGCTGCAGTAAGACCCATCATTTTAATTTCTTATTGAGGCTATGTGAGAAATCAGCTATGCAAAGTCTTGTTTTATGTAAACAAAACATGGGCTTAGGTGTCTCCTCTAGTACACCAAGAATGACTAATATCAGGAATTTAAATTAAATTTACGTATTTTTTTATCTTGAGACATTCATCCTATTTTAGAAAGCAAAAATCAGGTTTTCCGTTAATAGATTTATTTGTTTCTGATAAAATATGAAATATTATAAGCTCCCTTGACTAAAGTCAAGCAGGATCTCATACCTGTATAGTGAAAATAAAAAGGCCGGGAAGACAGGAATCCTAAATAACACCTGGAATGTGATACAAATGTCAGCTCAGTAATTATCAGCTTAGTTCACAGGCAGGTCTGTCATGTTCTTACACAGTCATAGATTGGTTAAGGTTGTAAAAGACCTCTAAGATCCAACCAGTCCGAATTTTCTGATCCATGTGGCATCCTTCTACTGCAGGGTTCTGAGTCATAGACAAATTATTAATTTGAGCTCCTTGTGGGGATATATGTAGTCTGCATGTTTGATTAACTACACTTTAAGTACTAAGCTGTAGCTGAACCGATAAGATTTATCATTATAAATGATAAAATGTTTTATCATATTATAAGATGAAGTTGTGATGGACTGAGTCAGAAGCACAGCACAATTGGTTTGCAACACGTTGCAGGTAACTGAGAAATAAATATTCCTGGTTTATTTTACTTCCTGCATGTGCTAGAATATACCATGTGTTATACAGAAAACTGATTTGCAAATGGTAACTTACAAGAATAAATATGTACATTTTTTGTTGTTGTTCCCTAACAAGTAATGACTAGTTTATTTTATAAAATTCTGATCTTTTTTTAGCCACACTTTAAGTATTGGAATGCTGTGATCAGCTTCCCCCTGAGTTTTTTCTTCTGCAGGCACCAGAGACCTAACTCCTTTAGTCTTTCCTCATTCTCCTGCCATTTGATAATTTTTGTGGTCCTCCTTTGGAGCCTCTCCTGTCTGTCTGTGTCTTTCTTGAACTGTGGGGTTGAGAATTGAATATTCAAGATGTGGCCTGACAAGCACTGAGTAGGATGGTCATCTCTCTATCTCTGCTGGTAATGCCCTTGGGGGTGCATTTGCCTTTTTTTTGGCTCCTGTTCAGCTTGCTGTCAACTCCTTTCCACCAAGGCTTCTCCCCAGCCACATGCTTTTTGCTCTGGACCGGGCTCTCTGGTGATGTTGCCCCAGGACTTTGCATTTGGCTTTGTTAAACTACAAATTTGAACTTTGCACAGTTATTGGTAGCACTCTCTTCCAACCTGTCCAGACTTTCTTTCAAGAATGCTCTCCATTCTTTTGAGTTCCTGTGCCCATGCAGTTCATTGTCATCAGCTCTTGGGTCTTAATCATTCTGCTACTTGCTTAAACTCTAGAAAGACTATTTGATCTAACAAGATAACAGGAAAATATCCAGTTATAGAAGAGGCTTCTATCTGTTTTAGTACTTTTTGCTAAGCATGAAAATTGGTTCAAAATTATGTTGCCCCAATGCATTTCTTTGTGAAGTGGATTTGTGCAGAAACCTGACTTTTCATTTACTGTTTCATGAGAATATTTACATTTGACAAAAGCTGATTAAAATTAATTTCTATCGCCCTTCAGCTATGCCTCCAGTTCAGCATTCAAAATATGAGACAGGACTGTTTTATTGTTTCCAGAGCATGCTCACAAGCTTACTTTGCAAAAATTCCAAGAAATGTTGACAAATTTTGCTATTACCTCCAAGATCCAAGCAGATGGAAATTTTTCCTTCTGCTGCTTATAAGGCTTTAACCGTTATTCTCTAAGCTAACTCTGACCAAAGTGGACATTTTCCTCATTCATCTTGTATCTAGAGTTTAGTCTTAAGTGCTCCCCTATAATGAGAAGTAACTAGTGTATATTTTACTCATAAAGTTCTCGTGAGACAAAATTAATTAGGAATATAATCTCTGTTATACAAATAACATTGCTGTGTGACTAATGGAAATCAGAGAGAAAAGCTGAAATCAATGTTTATTAAAAAAATTTTAACAAACTAATCTGTAAATTGGTCTCACTACTAATAGGTTGATTCAGATCAATAAATATGAATAGAGTAAAAAATAGTTAAATTATTAGGAAATAATGATTATCTATTCTTATGTTATATTCAATGTCTATCTTGTGTTTATCCAATTGAAATTCCATTTATTTCAAAAGATCTTTGGGAAAATTTTCCTTAACTTATATTTTATGTCATTACTCACTTTTAAAACACTGTATGAAATGCCACAATATACTTTTCCTCCCCCTAAGCATATTCTGGGAAATCAGAAGGGCTTTTTGTCTGAACTAGCTGTATACCAGTGCATGTAGCAGGGGAAAAAAATATGGTAAATTAATGATCTGTGTAGAGTGGCAGAACTTTGATCTAGTTGGAATCACCTTGATACAGTGGAACATCTTAGATGATTGGAGTACTTCAACTGAGTTATTAGGGCTGCTTTTTAGGAAGGACAGAGCAGGAAGATGAGGAGGTAGAGCTGCCCTTTACTTAGGAAGCAGCTGAAGTGCACGGAGCTTTTCCTGGCGATGGATAATGAACAAACGAGAGAGAGCTTTCAGGTAAGAGTGCAATAGTGAATGTCTATTGTCGACCACCTGACCAAGAAGAGTAAGATAAGACCTTCTACAAAGAGCTGGAAGGAGCCTTGCATTAACAGGTCCTGATCCTCATGTCAGACCTCAGTCACACCAGTATCTGCTTTAACAGGGACAGCACAGCATGGCATAAACCGTGTGGGACAGCCCTGAAGTGACAATTTCCTGACTCAAGTGAGAAAAGAACCAGAGGAGCTTTGCTGGACTTTGTTGTCTCACACAAGGAAGGATGTTTGGAATGTGAAAGTCAGGCAGCTTTGAGTACCATTCCCATGAGATGGTGGAGTTCAGGACTCTCAGAGGAGGAAATAGAGCAAAAAGAAAGTTACAACCCTGACTTCAATAGAGAAGGCATTGGCTTGAGCGTTGAGGCTCAAGCCAATCTTAAAACAGTCCATTACATAAAGCCTTGGTTGGAAGAAAGCACCAAGAGAAATGGTTGATGTTCCAGACTCATATTCTGCAAGCTCAGAGCAGCCTATCCCAACAAGCAGGAAGACAGGAGAAATATCTGAGGGCCTGCATGTGGGAACAGGATCAAGTTCCTGCAAGAATCGACATAAAAAGAGAGTGTATGAAAAATGGAAATAGGGACAGGTAATCTGGTAGGAATAAAAACACTGTTTAAGCATGGAAACATGCAGGTCAGAAAATCAAAGCCCAGAATGAGTGTCTGATGAAATGGAGTCTGATGTCAAAGGCAAGAAAAAGGCATCTATAAATATATCAACACATGAAGGAAAACTAAGGAAAATAAGGTCATACTGCTGAATGGGTTGGGAACCTGCTATAAAAGGACATGGCTGAAGGTACTGAATGCCTCTTTTTGCTACCATCTTTACTAGTAAAGCTGCTCTTTATAAATCCCAAATATCTAAAACCAGGGACTACATCTGACATCTATAGGAAGATTATGTAACTATGAAAGAGAAAAAGGCTAGGGAAAACTTAAATTTATATACATGCATAAATCCATGGACATGAATGAATTGTGCCCATGAGTCAACCCTAATGTCATTAAAAAGCCTCTCTTGATTATCTTCAAAAGATCATGGTGATTACAAGAGGTGTCTGAGGACTTCAAGAAATATGTGTCATTTCTATCCTCAAGAATGGCAAGAAGGACCCAGAGATCTACAGGCCTCACCTTCATCTGTGGAAAGGATCCCAAAAATCATTTCAAGGTAATTGATAAAGAATATAATTACCAGAAGCAGTCAGTATGAATTTACCAGAAGGGAGTCAGGCTTAACCAACTTGATAACCAATGTTGAAAGGACAAGTTTGGTAGATAAGGAGAGAGCAGTGGATACTGACTTCATAGATTTCACTGTCTTTCTACAAAGCCTATTTCACCTGACATTACAGAGACAAGTTCTTTCAGGAATTCTTTACAGAATGATGATAATATTATTACCAGGGGTCAGAAAAAGGTGGTGCCAGTCACACCCTCCCATGATGTCTGCACAGACAAGTTGTTGATAAGTTTTGGAGATGGGCAGTGAGATCATTTGAAAGCCAGCTGAAGAGACAATGCCAGAATGTCATGGTGAGTGGAACAAAATCTGCTTGGAAACTGGTAACTAGTGATGTAAACTAGGGGCCAATTCTGTCTGACCCTCTTCATTATTCTTTTTAGTTATCTGGAGAATGGGAGAGAGTGTAGTCTCGGCAGTTGTGTAGATGACACAAAACTGGCAAGGGTAACTGATAGACCAGAGGTTTCTACTGTCGTGAAGAGGGACCTCAATAGCCTGGAGAAATAATCTGACATCAACCTGATGAAATTAGGAAAATGCAGAAACTTTCATTTGCAAAAACTGTGCCCATCCATCTGGGAATTGGTTTTGAAGATGTTACAGAGGCATCAGAGTTTAACATGAACTACTATTGGGTACTTGAAACCAACAGCTTCTTAGGCTAGGAGAAGGATTATCAGCAGATCAAAACATGATCTTCCTCCTTATTGAGGACTGGTGGAACCACATGACTACCTACATACCAGAATAGTATGTTCACTTTGGGGTTCTTCAGTATCAGAGAGCCATGGACATATTAGAGTAAGTTCAAAAAAGTTTGCAAGGATGATTTATGGGCTGAAGAAACTCTCCTATTAGGGAAGACTTAGAGAAACAGGACTGTTCAGCTTGGAGTAGGGGAGAACTCAGTGTGATCTCTTCAATGTGTGCAAATATCTGAAGGCAGGTTGTAGGGAAATAAAACCAGGATCTTCTTGATTGTGGCCAGTGACAGGGAAAGAAGCAATGGCCTAGACTGAAACACAGGACTGTCCACATTAGCAAAGCTTTCTTTTTACTTTGTGCTGTCTGAGAACATGAATAGGTTACTCAGGAAGGTTGTGGAGTCTCCATCCTTAGAACTAATACAAAGCCCCAAATATTCATTGGTGCCCAGAGGTGCCCAGTCAGCCCAGTGATGGGACATAAAGCAATGCACATTAACTGAAACATGAGAGCTTCCATCTGAGTATCAGGGAACACTTTCTTAAAGTGAGGGTGGCAGAGAACAGGCACAAGGTGCACAGAGGGCTTGTGGACGCTCCATCCTTTGAGGTATCCAAGAGCTGCCTGGACAACGTCCTTATCTTGTTTGAGGAGGCAGGTTAGACAAGATAACCCTTCCAAACATAACTGTTCTGTGATATTGTGCTCTACAATATCAATATTGAAAAATATTAACTACCCTTGGCAGCTAAACAAAATTAAGAAGTCATTTATCCAGTACTGGAAACCTTGTAAAACATGAGACAAGGAGTAAAAATTACAGTACAGTTGTTAGAAACTTTTTTTGTGGCAGGTAAGTGGATAGATTTAAATCTTAATTGCTAAACAGTAGAATAGTCTTTGTCTTCTTCCTTCATAGAAATCCATTTTTATGTTTCATTTTTCCAAAAAGAATGCCTACCTGCTGGTTTAAAGTGTTTTTAAAATTATAATAATTGCTAAGTATTTTTGTGTTCTAATGATTAAAAATCTATTCTTTTAGTAGTAGCATTTTATATATAAGGGCTTTAACTCTTTGTTGAACCAGGATTTTTTTCTCTTCAAATCGACACAGCTATAGAGAATACTAGTTTCAAAATAATTTTTAAAAAATGTTGAAAATCTTTAAAAGTTTAACTTATTTTGATTCAGGAAACAGAACTCTAGTTATGATAACCTAATGTTAATTTTAACTAGTGTTGAAATATAGTGCTGGGCCAAAAACTACAGTGCACAATTTCAGTTATATCAGTGGTAGCTACAACAATACTTATGAATTGGTCTGGAGATCAGACATAGCTTTTTCTGGCTTAGCTGCTCATTATCAGTATTACTATTACATTATCAATAACTGTTAATAAAATAAGCAAATTCAAATGGCAGAATTGTTATATTAGGAATAAGGGCACCAATAAAAAATTGGAGGATTTTTGCCTTCATTTTTCTCGTTATACAGATGTTTCATGTATCAACTGAATTAAGGAATTTAACATTCTGTAGACCATTAAAGTGAACACATTTTTAGATTTTATGTTTCATTCTTATTCAGTCAAATTAATAATTCAATATGAGATCCTATGTTGTATCTCATTTTATCACAAATTGGACTATGAGGTCTTGAAAGCAGAGCAATCTTTGATTATTAAGATCATATCTAAATATTAACTCAGATGAAAGCACCCCACACCAGCTGTTTCTATTTAAGCCTCTTCTTGTATTCACTTTAAAATTGTGAACCAATAGTCAGCTTGTTGAAGGGATGTTAGATTGGATCATGATGTTCCCAGTATTTTGTTTTCATGACTGTTAGGCCAATAGACTTCAGGGAAATGAGATTATTTTCCCCCCAAATTACTTGACTTCATTATCATATAGAACTAAGTTTGTCAGTGTTTAGAAGACATATCCACACTTTATATTTTAGTGAGAAATGCATGAATAGATTCCAGGCATGCTAAGGTCCAATATCTTGTTACCTCATCTGTAATTCTGCCATTCTGTGAATTGCTCTCCTTTTGTCTAGTTTTTGTTTTGTTTTCAATTTTTAGTGTTGTGCAAGAAGTAAAATGCCTGTCATTCAAGAGACCAATTTTGTAAGAGTATGAAAGTAATAACACTTTAATGTATGATTTTTATCCTATGTGAAACATGTATCAACAAATGATATTTATTGTTATAAATAATTTGCTCACTGGAAATCCTTGTAACTTCAGCTAGTCACACAGGATAAATTAAAAGGTATAGAATTGCTCTCTAAATATGCATGCAATAAATATAGGAAAAGTTTCCCATTGCTCCTGTTGACATTTAACGATTTTGTGGAATTCTTTTACTTGTTCATGGAGATAGCAGGATAGATTCTTCTCTTAACAGTATTTGTGCTTTTTTAAAATGTGATTCTTTTGTAATTGTAATAGAAATTTTTTTTAATAATTAGATCAAGGGAGATTTTTAGAAACCTTTTAATGTAGTCAGAATCAAATTAAAATAAAACTGGACATAAGCCTGGGGAACATGACGCATACCATGATTTTATTTCCAGCTCTGAATTCAGACTACAGGATTTTTGGGAAATTTTGCCTTTTCTTCCCCCCAACCCACTCACCAAGGAATTTTCTTTTAAATACCAATTTCTACCAGTTCATACTTTGTTATAAGCGAAATTCAAATGATTAATCTTTTATGCATATAAGGATGATTCAAATCCTATTAATTGATAGGGAATCATATCAGATTGTGCAGTTAACATTGTACCTGACTTGCTATATTACCTCAATTCTATATATCTTCTTCTGATTTAATGGAAACAAAACACTTAAACCGCAACAGAATTTTAAATAGGTTAATTTTTGACTAATTGCTTTTATGGCTGGAAGTAATCTGTAAGAGTTTTGCTCAGATTTTAAATCTATTCAGCACTCTTTACATGCTTAGCATGCAGACAAGAAGAGACATAGATTCTAATTTGTGCATCAAAGTTCCCTGAGAATGCCTGTTAAATCAGGAAATTGTATAGATAAAAAGCAAGACAAGAAAGCAAATAAGCTTTTCCAACCATAATTCTAATAATATTGTCTTTCCTGGATTTATTTGGTCAGAGTCTGGTAGCAGGCACAAAAAGAATTTTTAATTCCCTTCCTTACCTCCTCCCTCATTCTTTCCAAACTGGGTACTCATTATCAACTCTGTTCACTTTCTGTGGTTGTCTTTTGTGTTCTTGCAAAGCTGGGATGTAAGGAGATTCATTCTTGATGAACAAGGGAGAAAGGAGGAGGTTCTGCTCTGAAATAGATTGTTCATTTCAACGTCTTATTGAGGTACTCTCATAAAGGAAAATACATGTTCTAATTAAGTTTATGAAAAGTTGTCCACACAAGGGATTAGGTGTTGTTTTAACGCAATCCTGAATCAACTAAATGTACAGGAGGAGTAATCACAAAAAATTACCACATTGTGGTAAAAATTACAAAGTTGCTTTTTCAGCACCCTAATTGCACTTACCTAAATTGTGGTAAGGATAACAGGGACTAACAGTCGTAGGGGTACTTTAAGTGTAAAGCTGCTGAAGATGTGCATCTTCCCGAAGCATTAAATGACTATTGGCTGAATATAAATAGAAAGCATTCTGTATATCTGTGTCCGTTTCTGTGGGAACAGTAGGAATGCTGAGTGCTGTGATTTGAACTAATGACATGTTACCTGTACTATTGTGTGTGCAGATTGGATTATAAATGGTAGCAGAAGAAGATTCTTTTTTCTGAGTAATCACAAAGCATATGGGGAGACAAAAATAGCCCTAAGAGAAAAGAAACACCTAGGAAATGAAGGAAATATATCTACACATTTGGAAAATTTTGTTGGACTTTTTAGACATTGTATTGAACAATAGGCTTTTTTTTCTTCTTTTTTTTTTTTTTTCTTGCGGTACAGAAGAGACAAAAAGGGAATCTTTCAATATGTACAGCTTTGAATTTTTTCAGTGACTTCCTAGGGATGATGAGCAGCTTGGGTTGTCTTGAGTTCAGGAAACATTTGATATTCAGGTTAAAGAAAAGAGGAAACAGCACAGATTTCATCAGAAACAACGGTTTTCCATTGATGTCCTGAAAGAGTAATTAGCTCTTATGGAAATTATTCTGTGGGAGTATCCAACTGATACATAGTGTTTTATTGAAAGTTTATGACCCAAGCATTCTCACTTCAACTATGAAGATATCAGTGGGTTGTAAACAAAGTAGATGCTATTCATATCTACTTGTATGAGTAAGGCCATGAAAAATCTGTCTGCTTAAATGCTTAGTGTCATGCTGAGAGAAAGCAGGCTCTTATTTACCATACACACACACACAAAAAAAAATCACACTCTCCAGAAACAAATACTTTCTTTTTGAAACCAAAACATTTATTTTATTCCAAAACTGATCCTTAAAGTGATCAGTTAAAACTGATTAAGGTGTTTGAAACTTTTGATTGTGTTGAAACTTGTATATCATTTTAAAATAAACTTTCTAGTAAAAGTACTAATATTTCCCTGTGATCTTCAGAAATTAAATAATATTAGTTTGATGATATCCATGTTTTAGTAGGAATTACTGGAAAAATACAGAAAAAAATAGATAGATTTTAGCAAGACTGTGTAGTTTTAGATACTTCACAAAAGCAGGTACCTGAGAATAAATTTGGGAATTTTGTTGGCTGTTAGGTAGTTGGGAAAAAAATAATTACTAGTAAAATTAATGGGGATGGTTGTTGTGGGATTTTTTATTATAAATGTTATGCCAAAATGTATGTATCTAAAATATGTGCATAGTAATAAAAGGCTTAGGTGCTTCAACATGAGAAGACACTTCACTTTGTGAAATCAATTTACACATTGAGAAATTAGCAGCTAGTTCTGCTAATACAACTGCCCCTACTATTTCAAGAAAATTGCATTTTTCACTAATAATTTCTATTATGTGTTTACAGCTGTAACTGTTGATGGTCAAATATGGGTTTTTTACCTTGCCAATACTCATAAATCTATGAAGAAAAAAAAATTCTCTATTTCCTCTGAAATTCACTTTATTTTGTAATATCACACATTTTAAGTACTTTTCCTTTAAGTGACTCTACCATAAGCAAACATTAAATTACCTCAACCATCTTTTTAGAAAAATCTTGGGAGAAGATTAATAGAAAAGAATAGAAAAAAATAATAGAAAACCCACTGAATTCTGATATCCTCATGTCCATTTCAGAGTTGGTTTGGCTAAATGAAGATTTAAATTAAGTATAAGGGAATGATTAAATAAAGATCCTTGAGAATTTTTAGGACTCCTGAAATTAAAGCTGCATGGATAGATCCTCATGCCCACATACCAGTGTACTGGAACAAGGGGATTGTTAAACAACCAAGGACAAAACAACTAACCTTTTCTTCAATGACTTTTTGATGGAATCACATCGTTGGACTTGTTGTATTTTCTCAAAACTCAGTGCACTTTTATCTTTAGAATAGCTAGAAAATTTTCTGAAAATAGTCCCTCCCCACAGAATTTCATATGCACTCCAAGTCCATAATCCTAAGAAAAATAGAGACTGAGGATATTCTCACACAAAGCCTCAGAGTAGCTTCATGGCACATACTGATAATTTGAAATATAAATGAAAATGTTACGGATGATAAAAGTACTTAGGAGAAACAGAACCACATAATAAAATGATAAAGCAGGTTCATCTTCAGTGCTGATGTCTTGTCTACTCACATTTGAAACAGTTTCACACCATCAGTATTCAGTCTAATGTTTGGGTATTTTCTTATTCTCAATGAAGTCACGAGTGTCCTCTGATAGTATTGAAGTGCATAGAGAATCTGCCCAGTATTTAATAATCATACTTTTTTTTCACATACATCACAATTTCAGGCTGTGACACAAGCTTGCTCACAGTTCACTGTCAGTTTTAGAACAATCCAAAGGGGGGATTTCTTTGAGGTACAGCATTATCTTCTACAATGATGAATTTATAAACATCTTAATTTTTTTTATTACTAATTTTTAAGGTAATTATTTGTTTTGAGTAAAGCAAATAAAAGGGAAAGAACAATATAACTGATGTAAATTCTCTTTTTAAAAATCCTGTACTAGTTTTAAAGATATGTCAATTTAAAACAACAGTATCAAACTCTGTAAATGAGAACTATAGAGAAGATTGCCGTGCACATGATATAAAGTTATGCTTTCCTGTCTTTTTTTAGAAGAAAATAAAAATTCATTGGAACTTATGATGAGGTGAAACAATTTGCTCTAAAGTGATTTTTCAAAGTATTCTCAGGAAATGTCACCTTTAAATTAACAGAATCAAGGGTGATATGCTATTAGTTCTATCTCTGTGATGTAGTTTGGATCTTGTGCTCATTATTAAAACATAGCTTTAAAATTCCTGAGTATTTAGGTAGTAGAACATTTGCTGGAATAAATGCTAGGTATTGGATGCAGGACTTGAAGAAAAACTAAGTCTGGCTGCCAACAACAATAAAATGGAAGCAGATATCCACTCCCTTAAGGGCAGAGAGGCCCTGCAGAGACAAATTAGAGAGATGGTCAATCACCAGCCAGCAGGTGCTGGATTCTACACCTGGGACAGGCAACCCTGGTTGTGTGGATAGACTGGGGAATGAGACACTGAAGAGCAGCACTGAGGAAAGGACCTGTGGGTCTTTATTTTCAGAAATTGGAACCTGAGTTACCAGTGTCCTGACAACCAGGAGGGCCACTCCTATCAGGGGTAGCAGCATCAGGCACAGCATCGCCAGCTGGCAAGTGTCTTGGTTTGGAAAAGATAGGTGTCTGCTAGGGAGGGTAGAGCCTCCTTTGGAATGGAGAATTCAACCCCCCTCCCTCTGAATTATTATAATTTTTAAAATTAAGAGGGCTCTCAGGCAAAGATACAGAGAAAGGAATAACAGTCTTTACTAGGATGTCTAGCAAGGCAAAAGTCAACAACTACAGCATCAATAGTGAACAGAACCCAGGGCCCAGTAACAGCTTCCCCGAGCGCGGCACTTTCCCCTTTGCTGCAGTTCTGGTCTCAGCCGCCAGGGGCGCTGCTGGCTCCCGGTGGGCGGGGCGGGTGCGCTGATCCCCCCGCGGCTGCAGGGGGCGCTGTGGCGCGGGCTGGGGGAGCCCGCGGTAATGGCGGCGTTGTCACAGGCAGGGAGGGGCTGAAGGGATGGATCAGGAACTCCAGAGCTGTGGCTGAAGATGCGGAAGGTCTGGGCAGGCAGGGGGTGCGGGCTACAGAGTAGTGAAAAACTCAGAGCTGTGCTGAAGAAGCAGCAAAGGCGGGACAATAGCGACCTGACTCCCGGCATGGTGACAGGCCCCTCTTTTAGTGAGGCAGGAGATAACAAGGTCCCAGTTCAGTGGCTAATCCCAGGGGCAGGGGTTGACCCCACAGCAGAAGAAACAGGATGGAGCTGGACTTCTGCAGCAGGAGTTAGTTCCTTTCCCCAAGTTGCAGCTACACCGCTCACCTCCAAAGGCTCAGAGAAAGCTCAGATCGAGTGAGAGTTTCCTCTCCCCACAGTCTTAAGCACCCAGCCATTAGTGCTCCCTAGCAACAAAATGGGAAAAAAAATTACACTGGTAATAAGTAAGGGAAAAGGAAAGAAAAAATTCAACCCCCAACAGCAAGCAAGGGGCTTGTCTGCTCTGCTCTGAGCTGGGGCCGCCTCACCTCAAGTGCTGGGGGCAGTTTTGGGAGCTACAATATAGGAAAGAAATTAAGCTTTTAGAGACGTTCCAGGGGAGAGCCATGAGGATGGTGAAGACTCTGGAGGGGAACTCTTAAGATCAGTAGTGGATGTCACTCAGGTTATTTAACCTGGAGAGGATGAGACTGAGGGGAGACTTCACCGGAGTCTTCAATGACCTCATGAGGGGACGTGAAAGGCCTGGAGCCCTTGCCCTGTGAGAAGAGGCTGTGGGACCAGGGCTAGTTCAGCTGGAAGAAAGGATGGCTTCAGAGGTACTGAACAGTATTGCTAGCACTGCTAGAAGGGGAAGAGGAGATGCAGTCAAGCTTTTCACAATGGCATGTGGCAGGAAGTTGCAAGGCAGTGAAACAAGCTTTAACGTGAGAGGCTCAGGCAGGAAAGAAGGAGAAACCTTTTCTCCAGGAGAAAACAGTGAAATAGGTTGTCCAGAGCCATTATACCACTTTCATTTTTGGAGGTTTTCAAGACTCAACTGGAAAAAGCCCTGAACAAATTTGTCTGAATTGAGGATCAACCCTGCTGTGAACAGGAGATTGGGCTGCATGCCTCCCAAAGTCTCTTCCAACTGAAATAATTTCATCATTCTTAGACTGTTAACTAGAAAATAAATGATCATTGTTATTTTTGTTCTTCCATTATTCTTTTCACAAAGCAAATAATTTTATAATAAACATTCTTTTTCTGGATTTTCTGTGCTAGATATTCTCTATATTGACAAAGAAATCTTTGTTGATTTGTTACAAGAACTTGTGTATTCTGTGCACATCACACATATTAGTAAGAAAAAGCAAGCATTTTTCACTTCATCCTGATGAAAAGAAGGAAAGCAGGTAAAATAGTTTAAGAAGCTGAAACAAATGGACAAAAAGGAATAATGTAGGGGAAAAAGAATATATATTGCAGGAGATTTAGAAGCTGTTAACCATCAGACTCCAATTCTGTTAATGTTACCAGGAATTCAGCATTTAATGCTGTATCAGTTTTGCACTGCCGACACAGCTATAACAGAAAAGAACAGTAATGATAAAGGGACAATTTAATTTTAATCTACTCTATAGGCTCCAAATCCAGAGCAGAGTTCACATGCTGCAAGTGCAAAGTCAGTTTTTATCTGCTGAGGATCTTTCTTAGCCCAAGTTTTATTTAAACTGTCCAGAGAAGTAGAAGAAATGTTCCTGTGACCCAAAAAAAAAAAAAACAAAAAAAAAAAAAAAAACCAAAAAAAAAAAAATTCATA